>JAODAL010017336.1:0-78044 GCA_025379985.1 Phyllomedusa bahiana
CGGGGGCCCCCCGAAAAGATGTCGAAATCAGACCCCCAGAAACTGTCCACAGTGCGGCTGACGGACTCCCCGGAGGAAATCATCCTGAAATTCCGCAAGGCTGTGACGGACTTCACCTCCGAGGTGACCTATGACCCCGAGCAGCGACCGGGCGTCTCCAACCTGGTGGCGATCCACAGTGCGGTGAGCGGCCTCGCCCCCGAGGAGGTGGTGCGGCAGAGCCGGGGGCTGGAGACGGCACAGTACAAGCTGGTGGTGGCCGAGGCGGTGATCGCCAAGCTGGCGCCCATCCGGGAGGAGATCTACAGACTCAGGGGGGACAGAGGGTTTCTGAGGGAGGTGCTGGAACGTGGAAATCGGCAGGCGCGGGAGGTGGCGACCCCGGTGTATGACGCCGTCTGCCGGATGGTCGGGCTCAGATGATGACAAAAGGACCAAAAGTTGCCAAAAATGTCATTATAAAATTAATATGGGGACTGGCCCTTTAAGATGTCAGCCTTGAACGAACCGTATACTACATCACTATGTGACAACTGCCCCCATCATGTACTGGTGTCTGTGAAAAGTAAAGACCTGTGGCCAAAAATCTAATTCTGATGGAAGTGCGACCCTGTGTATAAGAAGATTCCGGAGCATTGGACATTTGTTTTTATAAAATAAAAAATGTCAGAAATTTAAGGAGACGAATATACATTACAGGTCCAGAGCTACACTCACTATTCTGCTGGTGCAGTCACTGTCCATACATTACTTATCCTGTACTGATCCTGAGTTACATTCTGCTGGTGCAGTCACTGTACATACATTACTTATCCTGTACTGATCCTGAGTTATATCCTGTATTATCCTCCAGTAGTGCGCTCACTATTCTGCTGGTGCAGTCACTGTACATACATTACTTATCCTGTACTGATCCTGAGTTACATCCTGTATTATCCTCCAGAGCTGCGCTCACTATTCTGCTGGTGCAGTCACTGTACATACATTACTTATCCTGTACTGATCCTGAGTTAAATCCTGTATTATCCTCCAGAGCTGCGCTCACTATTCTGCTGGTGCAGTCACTGTGTACATACATTACTTATCCTGTACTGATCCTGAGTTACATCCTGTAAATTTTTCTCCAGAGCTGCACTCCCTATTCTGCTGGGGCAGTCACTGTACATACATTACTTATCCTGTACTGATCCTGAGTTACATCCTGTATTATATTCCAGAGCTGCACTCCCTATTCTGCTGGTGCAGTCACTGTACATACAGTACTTATCCTGTACTGAGCCTGAGTTACATCCTGTATTATCCTCCAGAGCTGCGCTCATATTTGCTGGTGCAGTCACTACACATACATTACTTATCCCGTTTTGATCCTGAGTTACATCCTGTATTTTACTCCCCCAGCTGCACTCATATTTCTGCTGGGTGCAGTCACTACACATACATTACTTTATCCTGTGCTGATCCCGAGTTATAGCCTGTATTATAGTGCAAAGCTGCACTTACTATTCTGCTGGTGCAGTTACTGTAAATAAAATTACTTTCCTGTACGATCCTGAGTTACATCCTGTATTATTCTCCAGAGCTGCACTCCCTATTCTGTGGTGCAGTCCACCCGTACATACATTACTTATCCTGTAATGATCCCGAAATTACATCCCGTATTATACTCCAGAGCTGCACTCCCCATTCTGCTGGGGCAGTCACTGTGCACATACATTATTTTATCCTGTACTGATCCTGCGTTACATCCTGTATTATACTCCAGAGCTGCGCTCACTATTCTGCTGGTGAGGTCACTGTAAATACATTACTTATCTGTAAATGATCCTAGTACTCCTGTATTATACCCAGACTGCACTCACTATTCTGCTGGTGCAGTCACTGTGTACAAACATTACTTATCCTGGCTGATCCTGAGTTAAATCCTGTATTATACTCCAGAGCTGCACTCACTATTTGCTGGTGCAGTCACTGTACATACATTAATTATCCTGTATGATCCTGGTTACATCCTGTATTATACTCAGAGCTGCACTCATATTCTGCTGGTGCAGTCACTGTACATACATTACTTATCCTGTACTGATCCTGAGTTACATCCTGTATTATCCCCCCAGAGCTCACTCCTATTCGCTGGTGAGTCACTGTACATACAATTACTTCTCCTTACTGATCCTGAGTTACATCCCGTATAATCCTCCAGAGCTGCGCGTTTACTATTCTGCTGGTGCAGTCACTGTGTAATACATTTCTTATCCTGTACTGATCCCGAGTTACATCTGTATTATACTCCCGAGCTGCACTCACTATTCTGCTGGTGCAGTCAAATGTACATCATTACTTATCCTGTACTGATCCTGAGTTACATCCTGTATTATACTCCAGAGCTGCAGTCACTATTCTGCTGGTGCAGTCACTGTACATACATTACTTATCCTGTACTGACCCTGAGTTACATCCTGTATTATACTCTAGAGCTGCGCTCACTATTCTGCTGGTGCAGTCACTGTGTACATTACAAATTACTTTTCCTGTATGATCCTGAGTTACATGCTGTATTATACTCCAGAGCTGCACTCACTATTCTGCTGGTGCAGTCACTGTACATACATTACTTTCCTGTACTGATCCTGAGTTACATCCTGTATTATCCTCCAGAGCTGCACTCACTATTCTGCTGGGGCAGTCACTGTACATACATTACTTATCCCGTAAATGACCCTGAGTTACATCCTGTATTTTTACTCCAGAGCTGCACTCACTATCTGCTGGTGCAGTCACTGTACATACATTACTTATCCTGTACTGACCCTGAGTTACATCCTGTATTATACTCTAGAGCTGCGCTCACTATTCTGCTGGTGCAGTGACTGTACATACATTACTTATCCTGTACTGATCCTGAGTTACATGCTGTATTATACTCCAGAGCTGCACTCACTATTGCACACACTGCCCAGATATAACAGCATAGGGAGCAGGTATGTTTTGATGTTACCCCTCCACTGATCCACCTTCTGAGCGGCAATCTTAAGTCTGCTGTCCCAGTTTTGAGTGGGGTATTCCCTTTGGCCAAATTCAGTGCTGCGGACTCCCGGGATTCTTGGAGGGAGTCTGGGAAATCAAAACCAGGGTCTCCTCCTCTCAGCCAGAGACTGTCATACTTATCCCGGTTGATCTTGGACCCAGATGACTCTGAGGGACCCCCACAGGACTCAATCCCCTCTTCTGTATGGGCCAGGCACCTGCTTACCCTGTTTAGGAGCCACCCCACCCCCTTCCTTTACTTTTGCCCTCCGCATCATTGGTACCATTTTTGGGCGCTGCTGATCCATTGCTGAACGCTGCTGATCCTTTTTTGGCGCCGCTCTTCTGGACCAGCAGCGCCAATACAAAACAGGGGTTTTAGTCCAAGTTCTCTTTTGGGAGTCTCAACAGTCTCAGCCCTGACAGCCCCTTCCCACATTTGCTGCCCCATAGGACCAGCGTCACCAGCCGTTGGAGCCACTGGGGCTCGCGCAGCCCTCTCCTGCGCCCCGCTGCTTCCACCCCCTGTTAGGCAGGAGCGGTGAGCGAACCGTTCGAGAAAAGTTACGTTTGATTCGAACATCTTGATTTTTCTCGGACCGAACATTTTACTTTTCATTTGAGTAAATGTTCACGCTCGCCGTTTTCAGCGCCTTTTCTGCACTTTTGGCCCCATCCAATCCTTTCTGCATTTTGGGCCCATCCAATCACCTTTGCACTTTTGGCTCCATCCAATACTTTCCTGCATTTTGCTCATCAATTCACCTTTCTGCACTTTTGGCTCATCCAATCACTTTTGCATTCTTGGCTCCCAATCAATCACTTTCTGAATTTTGGCCCCATGCACTCCTTTTCACTTTGGCCCATCCATCACCTTCTGCACTTTTGGCTCATCCAATACCTTTCTGCATTTTGGATCAATCACCCTTTCTGCACTTTTGGCTCCATCCAATCACCTTTCTGCAATTTTGGCTCCATCAATCACTTTAGCAGTTTGGCTCCATCCACTCACCTTTCTGCATTTTAGCCCATGCAATACCTTTAACACTTTTGGCCCTTCAATCACTTTCTGATTTTGGATCAATCTTTTCTGCACTTTCTCATCCAATACCTTTTGCATTTTCCATTACCCCCCCCCCCCTAATCACTTTCTGCACTTTTGGCGCCATCAATTCGCCTTTCTTGACTCTTAGCGGCCTCATCCAATCACTTTTGCACTTTTGGTGCATCAAATCTTTCTGCACTTAGCGGCAATCCTATCGCTTTCTGGCATTTTGGCCATAATCGTTTTGCACTTTTGGCCATAATCACTTTCTGCACTTTGGGGCCATCAATCGCTTTCTGTCTTTTGGTGCTATCCATCGCTTTCTGACTTTCTCCATCCAATCACCTTTTGACTTTACCATCAATCAATTTCTGCACTTTTGGGGTCCATCCAATCGCCTTTCTGCACTTTAGCGGCCATCATTCACTTTTGCACTTTTGGTGCCATCCAATCCCCTTTCTCACTCTTAGCGGCCATCAATCGCTTTTGCCCTTTTAGGCCCATCGATCGCTTTGCACTTTTTGGCCATCCAATACCTTTTGCACTTTTGGCGGATCCAATCGGCTTTTGCATTTTGGTGATCAATCGCTTTACTGCACTTTCTCCATCCAATTCGCTTTCTGCACTTTTCTCCATCCAATCACATTTCTGCACTCTTAGCGGCATCATCACTTTCTGCACTTTTGCGGCAGTCAATCCACCTTCTGTTTTGGCGGTCCACTCACCTTTTGCACTCTTGGCGATCCAATCTTTTGATTTGGGAATCATACCTTTCTGCTCTCTTGGCTCCCCTCCCCTTCCCCTTTTTTTGCACTTTTGGGCGGCCAACCCCCAAACACCCTTTTTTGCCCCTTTTGTTTACCATCCAGGGGACCTGTCTGCCAAATTTTTGGCCCTCCCAAACCCTTTCTTTCCCTTTTGGTTTTTCCAAAACCAATTCCCCCTTTCTGGCCCAAAAAATTTTTGGGCCCCACCCCAAACACCTTTTTTTTTTCTTTTTTGGGGGCCCCCCAATTTGCCCCTTTTTGCAAATTTTTAGAAACCCTCCAATTTGCCCCTTTTTGCAAAAATTGGGGGGCATTTTAAGGGCACCTTTTTTTGTCTTTTTGGCAGCCTCCTAAACCAACCTTTCTACCCCTTTTGGTGCCATTTCCAATTTTTACCCTTTCCCGCCAAAAATTTTGGGGTCCCTCCAATCACCTTTTTTTCATTTTTGGGGGGCCCCCTTTAAAAAAAACCTTTCTGCAATTTTGGGTGGGCCAATCCAATTTTACCTTTTTTGCACTTTTTTTTTTTTAAAAACCAAAATTAAAACCTTTTTTGCAATTTTTTGGCGGGGGAAAGTTTCCCAAACCCCCCCTTTTTGGGACCCTTTTTGGGGCCCCTTTTCAAATTTTACCTTTTGGGACTTTTTGGGGCCCCCATCCATTCTTTTTTTCTGCTTTTTTTGGGGTTTTCCCTCCCAATTAAAACCTTTTTTTGCATTTTTGGGGCCCATCCAAAAACACCTTTCTGCCCTTTTTTGGGGGCCCTTTTAAAACCAACCCCTTTCCCGGGACTTTTAAAGGGGCCCTTTTTCCAAATTTACCTTTTTTTGCCTTTTGGGCCCCCCCATTTCCCAAAAACCCTTTCTGCCCCCTTTTTGGCCCGGCCAAATTTTCCCAAACCAACCCTTTTTTTACCAAATTTTTGGGGGGGGCAATTTCCAAATTTACCTTTTTTTTACGTTTGGGGGAAGCCAAAACCCAATTTACCTTTTTTGGCATTTTTTGGCTCCATTCCCGTGAAAACCCATCTGCCAAATTTTGGGGGGGTCCCCCCTAATTTTTTTTGGGGGCTTTTTGGCGGGCAAACAATTACCTTTCTGCCCTTTTTTGGGGAAACCATTTTTAATTTATCCCTTTTTGAAAATTTTGGGGGCCAAACCATTTTTCCCTTTTTTACCCCTTTTTTTTCCAGCCAAATTTCCCAAGGGGGATTTTTTGCACTTTTTTTGGGGCCATTTCCAAAGGGGCCCCCTTTCCTTTTGGGCTTTTCCAATTTTCCCCCTTCCAAACCCTTTTTGGGGACTTTTGGCAAACCTTTTTAATCACCTTTTTTTGGGAAATTTTGGGGGAAACCCAAACACCTTTTTTGGGATTTTGGCGCCATTTTCCCAAAAACCTTTCTGAATTTTTGCCCGGGGGCCCTTTCCAAAACCCCCTTTTTTTTCACTTTTTTGGGGCCAATTTTCCCTTCCCCCTTTCTGGGGGTTTTTGGGGGGGGCCCCCCCAAAACCCCCTTTTGGGGACTTTTGGGGCCCGGGAAAACCCCAATTTTTCCTTTTTTTGTACTTTTTGGGTTTTCCATTTTCCCCCAAACCTTTTTTTTCCAAAATTTTTGGGCGGCAATTTTTCCCAATTTTCCTTTTTTGCATTTTTGGGGCCAAAACCAAATTGGGCCTCCCTTTTTCACCTTTTTTGGGCCCCCCAAACAAAATCAAAACCCTTTTTGCCCCTGTTTTGGGGGGAAGGGCCAAACCAATCAAATTTTTTTGCATTTTTTGGTCCCTCCCTTTAATCCCCCTTTTCTTTCAAAAAATTTTTTCTTTGGGCCTTTTTCCCAAAAACCCCTTTTTGCACCCTTTTGGGGCCTTCCAAATTTACCTTTCTGTAAATCTTGGGGCCCCTTTCCAAAAACACCTTCGTACTTTTTTGGGGAAAGGGCCTTTTTCCAAAACACCTTTCTTTTCACTCTTTTCCCCCTTTCCCAATTTACCTTTCTGGGAATTTTTGGAAGCAAACCAATTCCCCTTTTTTGCATTTTTTTGGCCCCAAATCCAATTTTAAACCCTTTTTTGCACTTTTGGGGGGCCTTTTCCCAAACCCCCCTTTTTGCACTCTTGGGGGCCCAAAAATTTCCCAATTTTACCTTTTTTTTTCAACTTTTTTTTCCGCCAAAACCCCCAAACACCTTTTTTTTCCCCCCTTTTTGGGGCCCCAAAACCTATCCACCTTTCTTCCCCTATTTGGCTTTCCCTTCCCAATCACCCCCTTTTTTCCGCCTTTTTTACGGCCCCTTTCCTTCACCTTTCTTGCACTTTTGGGGGCCAAACCAATCAACCCTTTTTGCACTTTTGGGGCCATTTTTATTTCCCCCTTTTTTGCACTTTTGGGGGGGAAACCAATTTTACCTTTTTTTGGGGATTTTTTGTTTGGGGGGCCCTCTTTTTTTTCCTTTCTTTCCCCCTTTTAAGGGCCATTTTCCCAAACAAATTTTTTTTCCCTTCCCGGGGACCCTCCAATTAACCTTTTCTTTCACTTTTTTGGGGCCATTTTCCCAATTTACCTTTCTTTTTTTTTTTTTTGGGACCATTTTCAAAAACATCTTTTTTGCCAATTTTGGGGTCCATTTCCCAAACGCCTTTTTTCAAAATTTTTGGGGAACCCCAAACCAAAACATTTTTTTTGCCAAATTTTTGGGCCCCCATCCCGGGCACCTTTTTTGGATTTTTTTTTTTTGGGGGCCAAACTTTTCCCTTTCTGCACATTTGGGGTCATCCAATTCCCCCCTTTTTTTTTTTTACCTTTTTTGGGGGGCCCCCTCCAAATCGCCTTTTTCCTTTCACTTTTAGTTTCCCTTTTCCCAAAACACCCTTTTTTTGCACTTTTGGCGGGGCCCCCAATTTTTCCTTTTTTTCCCCTACTGGCCCCCCCATCCAAAATTTTGCCCTTTTTTTTGGGACTTTTTTTTACCAACCAATCCCCCCTTTTTTTGCACTTTTGGCGGGGGCCCCCCAATCACCTTTCTTTTCACTTTTTGTTTTAAAAATTTAAAAATTTTTTTCCCCTTTTTGCCCCGTTTGGGGGGGCCGTCCAATTCCCCCTTTTTTTGCAAAAATTTTGGGTTTCCAATCCCCAATTTACCTTTCTTTCAAATTTTTGGCCGTCCAATTTTCCCCTTTTGTACTTTTTTGGCCCCCCTTCCCAATTTTAAAATTTTCTGCAACCCTTTTTTTCCCCCCTCCAAAAACAGGGGTTTTTAACAATTTTTTTGGGTTTCCCTCCCCTTTTTTTTTTTCTTTCTTTTTTTGGGCCAAACCAATTTAAACCTTTTTTTTTTGCATTTTTTGGGGGAAACGAAATTTCCCCAACCCCCTTTTCTGCACTTTTGGCCCATTAATCACCTTTCTCACTTTTGGCCATCCAATCACTTCTGCACTTTTGGCCCCATCCAATCACCTTTCTGCACCTTTTGCCCCATCCATCACCTTTCTGCACCTTTGGCCCCCTCCAATCACTTTCTAAACTTTTGGCCCCATCCAATCACCTTTCTGCACTTTTCTCCAACCAATCACTTTCTGTGCTTTGGCCTCACAATCACCTCTTCTGCACTTTTGGCTCCAACCAAACACTTTCTACACTTTTGCCCATCCAATCACCTTTCTGCACTTTTGGCCCCTCCAATCCCTTGTCAGCACTTTGGCCCCACCAATCATCTTCTGCACTTTTGGCCCTATCCAATCTCCTTCTGCACTGTTTGGCCCCATCCAATCACCTTTCTACACTTTGGCCCCTCCAATCACCTTTCTGCCCAAAAAAAAAAACTTTTGGCCCATCCAATCGCCTTTCTGCACGTTTGGCCCCATCCAATCACCTTTCTGCACTTTTGGCCCATACAATCCACCTTTCTGCAACTTTTTGCCACCATCCAATCGACCTTTCTGCACTTTTGGCTCCATCCAATCACCTTTCTACACTTTTGCCCCTTCAAATCACCTTTATTCACTTTTGGCCCCATCCAATCACCTTCCTGCTCTTTTGGCTCATCCCAATCACCTTCTGCACTGTTTGTCCCCATCCAATCACCTTTTGCACTTTTGGGCCCCATCCAAACACCTTTCTGCACTTTTTGGCGCCATCCAATCTACCTTTCTGCACTTTTGGCCGCCATTCCAATCACCTTCCTGCACTTTTTGGCTCATCCCAATCACCTTTCTGCACTTTTGCCCCATCCATCACCTTTCTGCACATTGGCGCCATCCAACACCTTTCTGCACTTTCACCATCCAATCACCTTTCACACTTTTGGCCCCTCCATCACCTTTCTGAACTTTTGCCACCATCCATCACCTTTCTGGCATTTTTGCCCCATCCAATCACCTTTTCCTGCACTTTGACGCCATCCAACACCTTCTGCACTTTTGGCGCCATCCAATCCCCTTATCTACACTTTTCTTGGCCTCCATCCAATCACCTTTCTGCACTTTTGGCGCCATCCAATCACCTTTCTGCACTTTTGGCTCCATCCAATCACCTTTCTACACTTTTGGCCCCATCCAATCACCTTTCTGCACTTTTTGCCCCATCCAATCACCTTTCTGCACTTTCTCCATCCATTCACCTTTCTGCACTTTTGGCTGCCATCCAATCCTCTTTCTGCACTTTTGGCCCCATCCAATCACCTTTCTACACTTTTGGTTCCATCCAATCCTCTTTCTGCACTTTTGGCCCCATCCAATCACCTTTCTACACTTTTGCCACCATCCAATAACCTTTATTCTCTTTTGGCTCCATCCAATCACCTTTCTGCACTTTTGGCCCCATCCAATCACCTTTCTGCACTTTTGGCTGCCATCCAATACCACTTTTCTGCACTTTGGCCCAATCCAATCACCTTCTACACTTTTAGGTTTCCATCCATCCTCTTCTGCACTTTTGGCCCATCCAATCACCTTCGCACTTTTGGCCGCCATCCAATCTACTTTCTAAACTTTTGTCCCCATCCAATCACCTTTCTGTACTTTTGGCCCCATCCAATCACCTTTCTGCACTTTTGCCCCACAATCACCTTTCTGCACTTTTGGCCATCCAATCACCTTTCACACTTTTGGCCCCTTCCAATCACTCTTATCACTTTGGCCCCATCCAATCACCTTTCTGCACTTTTGGCCCCATCCAATCACCTTTCTGCACTTTTGGCCCCATCCAATCACCTTTCTGCACTTTTGGCCCCATCCAATCACCTTTCTGAACTTTTGCCACCATCCAATCACCTTTCTGCACTTTTGGCTCCATCCAATCACCTTTCTACACTTTTGGCCCCATCCAATCCCCTTATTCTCTTTGGCCCATCCAATCACCTTTGAGTGCTCTTTGGCTCATCCAATCAGCCTTCTCTGCACTTTTGGCCCCATCCAAATCACCTTTCTGCACTTTTGGCCCCATCCAATCACCTTTCTGCACTTTGGCGCCATCATATCACCTTTCTGCACTTTTGGCGCCATCCAACCACCTTCCTGCACTTTTGGCTCCATCCAATCACCTTTCTGCACTTTTTTTTTGCCCATCCATTCACCTGTCTGCACTTTTGCGCCATCCAATCACCTTTCTGCATTTTCCCTCCAATCACCTTCTACACTTTGGCCCCGATCCAATCACCTTCTGAACTTTGCCACATCCGATCAACTTTCATGCACTTTTGGCCCCATCCAATTCACTTCTGCACTTTTTGACGCCATCCAATCGACCTTTCTTTCTGCACTTTTGCGCCATCCATATCCCCTTCTACACTTTTGGCCACTCCATCCAATCACCATTCTGCACTTTTGGCGCCAGTCCAATCATCTTTTCTGCACTTTTGGGCTCCATCCAATCACCTTTCTACACTTTTGGGCCCCATCCAATCACCTTTTTCTCACTTTTTGCCCCATCCAATCACTTTCTCACTTTCTCCATCCATTCACCCTTCTGCACTTTTGGCTGCCATCCAATCCTCTTTCTGCACTTTTGGCCCCATCCAATCACCTTTCTACACTTTTGGTTCCATCCAATCCACTTTCTGCACTTTTGGCCCCATCCAATCACCTTTCTGCACTTTTGGCACCATCCAATCACCTTTAATTCATCTTTGGCCCATCCAATCACCTTTCTGCACTTTTGGCCCCATCCAATCACCTTTCTGCACTTTTGGCTGCCATCCAATCCTCTTTCTGCACTTTTGGCCCCATCCAATCACCTTTCTACACTTTTGGTTCCATCCAATCCTCTTTCTGCACTTTTGGCCCCATCCAATCACCTTTCTGCACTTTTGGCCCCATCCAATCACTTTCTACAATTTCTTTTCTTTTGGCCCCCAACCAATCACCATTTCTGTACTTTTTGGCCCCATCCAATCCCTTTCTGCACTTTTGTGCCCCATCCAGCACCTTTCTGCACTCTTTGACCCATCCAATCCCCCTTCTGCACTGTTGGCCCCATCCAATCACTTTTCTGCACTTTTGGCCCCATCCCAATCACCTTCTGCACTTTTGACCGCAGCCAATCACTTCAGTAAACACTTTTGGCTCCATCCAAAACCTCTTTCTGCACTTTTGTCTTCAAATCCAAGACACTTTTCTGCACTTTTAGGCGCCATCCATCACCTTTCCTGCACTTTGACCCCAGCCAATCACCTTTCTGCACTTTGGCCTCCATCCAATCACCTTTTCTGCACCTTTGTGGCTCCTCCAATCACCTTTCTACACTTTGGCTCCATCCAATTCACCTTCCTGCACTTTGCTCCATCCAATCACCTTTCTGCACTTTTGCCCCATCCAATCACCTTTCTGCACTTTTTGGCCCATCCAATACCTTTCTGCACTTTCCTCCATCCAACACTTTCACACTTTGGCCCATCCAACACCTTTCTATCACTTTTGGCCCCATCCAATCACCTTTCTGCACTTCTCAACCCAATCACCTTCTGTGCTTTGGCCTCATCCAATCACCTTCTGCACTTTTGGCGCCATCCAATCATCTTTCTGCACTTTGGCCCCATCCAAGTCACCTTTCTGCACTTTAGGCCCCATACAATCACCTTTCTGCACTTTTTGCCCCATCCAATAACCTTATATTCTCTTTGGCTCCATCCAATCACCTTTCTACACTTTTAGCCCATCAAAACACCTTTCTGCACTTTTGCCCCATCCAATCACCATTCGTGCACTTTGGCACCCATCCAATCACCTTCAGCACTTGCCCATCCAAATCACCTTTCCTGCCTTTTGGCCCCATTCCATCACCTTCTGCACTTTGGCCCATCCAATCACCTTTCTAACACTTTTTGCCATCCAATCACCTTTCTACACTTTGGCCCCATCCAATCCCCTTTCAGCCTTTTGGCCTCCGATCCAATCACCTTCTGCACTTCTCCATCCAATCACCTTCCTCACTTTTGGCCCCATCCAATCACTTTCGGCATTTTTTTTTTTTTTTTTTTTTATCTTTTGACCCCAGCCAATCACCTTTCTGCACTTTTGGCTCCATCCAATCACCTTTCTGCACTTTTGGCTCCATCCAAACCTCTTTCTGCACTTTTGGCGCCATCCAATCACCTTTCTGCACTTTTGACCCCATCCAATCACCTTTCTGCACTTTTGACCCCATACCAATCCACCTTCTCCACTGTTTGGCCCCATCCAATCACCTTTATGCTTCGTTTGGCGCCCATCCAATCACATTTCTGCAACTTTTGACCCATCAATCACCTTTCCTGCACTTTTTGGCCCCATCCAATCACCTTTCTGCACTTTTGGCTTCATCCAATCACCTTCCTGCCCTTTTGGCCCCATCCAATCACCTTTCTGCACTTTTGGCTCCATCCAATCACCTTCCTGCCCTTTTGGCCCCATCCAATCACCTTTCTGCACTTTCTCCATCCAATCACCTTTCTACACTTTTGGCCCCATCCAATCACCTTTCTGCACTTTTGGCTCCATCCAATCACCTTTCTGCCCTTTTGGCGCCGATCCAATCACCTTCTGCACATTTGGCCCCATCCAATCACCTATCTGCACTGTTGGCTCCATCCAATCACCTTCTTGCACTTTTGGCCCCATCCAATCACCTTTCTGCACTTTCTCCATCCAATTACCTTTCGGCACTTTTGGCCCCATCCAATCACCTTCCTGCACTTTTGGCCCCATCCAATCACCTTTCTGCACTTTTGGCTCCATCAATCACCTTTCTGCACTTTTGGCTCCCTCCCTTCTCCTTTCTGCTCTTTTTGCGCCATCCAATCACCTTCCTGCCCTTTTTGCGCCATCCAATCACCTTTCTGCACTTTTGCTCCACCACTCACCTTGTTATTTTTTTTTTTTATTTTATTTATTATATTTAAAATCTCTTTTGGCCCGCAACCAATCACCTTTCTGACCCTTTATTGCCACCATCCAATCACCTTATCTGCACTTATGGCACCATCCAAACACCATTCATACACTTTGTGCCCCCGAACCAATCACCTACCTGTCACTTTTGACCCATCCAATACACCTTTCGCACCTCTCTCCATCCAATCACCATTCTACACTTTGGCCCATCCAAACACCAATCTGCACTTAAGGCGCCAACCAAACACCTTTATACAACGTTCTTTGCGCCATCCATCACCCTTTTTAACACTTTTGGCCCCATCCCATCACCTTCCTGCACTTTTTGCCCCATCCAAACACCTTTTCTGCACTTTTGCCCAACCATCACCTTTCTGCACTTTTGGCCCCATCCAATCCCCTTTATGCTCTTTTGGCCCGCAATCCAATTCACTTCAGCACTTTTGGCCGCCAACCACTCACCTTCTGCACTTTGTCCCCATCCGAAAAAAAAAAAAAAAAAAAAAAAACAAAACAAAAAAAAATCACCTTTCTGCACTTATGGCGCCATCCAATCACGTTACTGCACTTTCACCATCCAATCACATTTCTGCACTTTTGGTGCCACCAATCACCTTTCTGCCTTTTTTGGCTTCATCCAATCACCTCCTGCCCTTCTGCGCCCCATCCAATCCACCTTTCAGCACTTTTGGCTCCATCAAATCACCTTCTACACTTTTGCTCCAACCATTCACCTTTCTGCACTTTTGCTCCATCCATCACCTTTCTGCACTTATGGGCGCCATCCAATCACCTCTCTGCACATTTAGGGCCCCATCCATCACCTTTCTGCACTGTTGGCTCCATCCAATCACCTTACTGCACTTTTGGTGCAAACCAATCACCTTTCTGCACTATTCTCCATTCCAATACCTTTCGGAGGCACTTTGGCCCCATCCAATACACCTTCCTGCACCTTATGGCCCCCATCCAATCACCTTCCTGCACTTTTGGCCCCACCAATCAACCTTTCTGCACTTTTGCTCCATCCAATCACCTTTCTGCAACTTTTGGCGCCATCCCAATCACCTTTCTGACTATTTGGCGCCATCCAATCACCTTTCTGCACTTTTGCTCCATCCAATCACTTCTTTATGCTCTTTTGCCCCATCCAATCACCTTTCTGAACTTTTGGGCCACCATCCAATCACCTTTTCATGCACTTTGCACCATCCAATCACCTTTCCTGAACTTTTTGCCCATCCAATCACCTGTCTGCACTTCTCCTCCATCCAATCACCCTCTGCACTTTTGGCCCCATCCAATCACCTTTTTGAACTTTTGCCACCATCCAATCACCTTTCTGCACTTTTGGCTCCATCCAATCACCTTTCTACACTTTTGGCCCCATCCAATCACCTTCCTGCACTTTTGGCCCCATCCAATCACCTTTCTGCACTTTTGGCCCCATCCAATCACCTTTCTGCACTTTTGGCCCCATCCAATCACCTTTCTGCACTTTTGGCCCCATCCAATCACCTTTATTCTCTTTTGGCCCCATCCAATCACCTTTCTGCTCTTTTGGCTCCATCCAATCACCTTCCTGCACTTTTGGCCCCATCCAATCACCTTTCTGCACTTTTGCCACCATCCAATCACCTTTCTGCACTTTTGGCTCAATCCCAATCACCTTTCTACACTTTTGCCCAGCCCATCACCTTCCTGCACTTTGGCCCCATCCAATCACCTTTCTGTAACTGTTGCTCACCAATCACCTTTCTGCACTTTGGCCCCACCAACCACCTTTCTGCACTCTTTGGCTCCATCCAATCACCCTCCTGCACTTTTGGCCCCCATCCAATCACCTTTATCTCTTTTGCCCCATCCAATCACCTTTCTGCACTTTTGCCCCATCCAATCACCATCCTGCACTTCTGGCGCCAACCAATCACCTTCAGCTCTTTTGGCTCCATCCAAATCACCATTCTGCCACCTTTTGCGCCATGCCAATCACCTTTTATTCTTCTTTTGCCCAATCCAATCACCTTTCTGCACTTTGCCCCATCCAATCACCATTCTGCACTTTTGCGTCATCCATCACCTTTCTACACATTTTGGCGTCATCCAATCACCTTCATGCACTTCTTGGCTTCAATCCAACACCTTCCTGCACATTTGCTTCATCCAATCACCTTCCTGACTTTTGGCCCATCCAATCACCTTTCGCACTTTTTGGCCCCATCAAATCACCTTTATTCTCTTTTGGCTCCATCCAATCACCTTCCTGCACTTTTGGCTTCATCCAATCACCTTCCTGCACTTTTGTCCCCATCCAATCACCTTTCTGCACTTTTGGCCCCATCCAATCACCTTTATTCTCTTTTGGCTCCATCCAATCACCTTTCTGCACTTTTGGCCCCATCCAATCACCTTTCTGAACTTTTGCCACCATCCAATCACCTTTCTGCACTTTTAACACCATCCAATCACCTTTCTGCACTTTTGGCTCCATCCAACCACCTTTCTGCACTTTTGGCCCCATCCAATCACCTTCCTGCACTTTTGGCTTCATCTAATCACCTTCCTGCACTTTTGTCCCCAACCAATCACCTTTCTGCACTTTTGGCCCCATCCAATCACCTTTATTCTCTTTTGGCTCCATCCAATCACCTTTCTGCACTTTTGGCTCCATCCAATCACCTTTCTGCACTTTTGGCCCCATCCAATCACCTTTCTGAACTTTTGCCACCATCCAATCACCTTTCTGCACTTTTGGCTCCATCCAATCACCTTTCTACACTTTTGGCCCCATCCAATCACCTTCCTGCACTTTTGGCCCCATCCAATCACCTTTCTGCACTGTTGGCTCCAACCAATCCACTTGTCTGCACTTTTGGCCCATCCAATCACCTTTCTGTACTTTTGGCCCCATCCATCACCCTTTCTGAACTTGTGCACCATCCAATCACCTTCTGAACTTTTGGCTCCATCAATCACCTTTCTTACATTTTTTGCCCCAATCCATCACCTATCTGCACTTTTGGCCCCATCCAATCACCTTTATTCTCTTTTGGCCCCATCCAATTCAACCTTTCCTGCTCTTTTTGGCTCCATCCAAAACACCATTCTTAACTTTTGGCTCCATCCAATCACCTTTCTGCACTTTTGGCCCCATCCAATCACCTTTCTGCACTTTTGGCGCCATCCAATCACCTTTCTGCACTTTCTCCATCCAATCACCTTTCTACACTTTTGGCCCCATCCAATCACCTTTCTGAAGTTTTTCCACCATTCAATCACCTTTCTGCACTTTTGCCGTCATCCAATCACCTTTCTGTACTTTTGGCACCATCAAATCACCTTTCTGCACTTTTGGCCCCATCCAATCACCTTTCTGCACTTTCTCCAACCAATCACCTTTCTGCACTTTTGGCGTCATCCAATCACCTTCCTGCACTTTTGGCTTCATCCAATCACCTTCCTGCACTTTTGGCTTCATCCAATCACCTTCCTGCACTTTTGGCCCCATCCAATCACCTTTCTGCACTTTTGGCCCCATCAAATCACCTTTATTCTCTTTTGGCTCCATCCAATCACCTTCCTGCACTTTTGGCTTCATCCAATCACCTTCCTGCACTTTTGTCACCATCCAATCACCTTTCTGCACTTTGGCCCCTCTAACAATCACCTTTCTTCTATTTTGGCTCCATCCAATCACATTTCTTCACTTTTGGCCCCTTCCAATCACCTATCTGAACTTTTGCCACCATCCAATCACCTTTCTGCACTTTTAACACCATCCAATCACCTTTCTGCACTTTTGGCTCCATCAAATCACCTTTATTCTCTTTTGGCTCCATCCAATCACCTTCCTGCACTTTTGTCCCCAACCAATCACCTTTCTGCACTTTTGGCGCCATCAAATCACATTTATTCTCTTTTGGCTCCATCCATCACCCTTTCTACACTTTGGCTCCATTCAATCACCTTTCTGCCCTTTTGCTCCATCCCAATCACCTTTCTGAACTATGCCACCATCCAATCACTTTCTGCACATTTGGCTTCATCACAATCACCTTTCTACACTTTTGGCCCCATCCAATCACTTCCTGCCTTTGGCCCCATACAATCACCTATCTGCACTGTGGCTCCATCCATCCACCTTTCTGCACTTTGGCCCCATCCAATCTCCTTTCTGTACTTTTGCCCATCCAATCACTTTTCTGAACTTTGCCACCAGCCAATCACCTTTCTGAACTTTTGGGTGGGGCTCCATCAACACCTTTCTACATTTTTGGCCCCATCCAATCGCCTTTCTGCAGTTTTGGCCCCATCCAATCATCTTTATTCTCTTTTATCCCCATCCAATCACCTTTCTGCTCTTTTGGCTCCATCCAATCACCTTTCTGCACTTTTGGCTTCATCTAATCACCTTTCTGCACTTTTGGCCCATCCAATCACTTTCTGCACATTTCCTCCATCCAATCAACCTTCTCTACATCTTTTATGGCCCCACCAATCACCTTCTCTGAAGTTTTTCCACCAATTCATCACCTTTCTGCACTTTTGGCGTCAACAATCACCTTCTGTACTCTTTGGCGCCATCCACTCACCTTTCTGCACTTTTGGGCCCCATCCAATCACCTTTATTCTCTTTTGGCCCCATCCAATCACCTTTCTGCACTTTTGGCCCCATCCAATCACCTTTCTGCACTTTTGGCCCCATCCAATCACCTTTCTACACTTTTGGCCCCATCCAATCACCTTTCTGAACTTTTGCCACCATCCAATCACCTTTCTGCACTTTCTCCAACCAATCACCTTTCTGTGCTTTTGGCCTCATCCAATAACCGTTCTGCACTTTTGGCCCCATCCAATCACCTTTCTGAACTTTTAACACCATCCAATCACCTTTCTGCACTTTTGGCCCCATCCAATCACCTTTATTCTCTTTTGGCTCCATCCAATCACCTTTCTGCACTTTTGGCGACCATCCAAATCCCTGTTCTGCACTTTGGCCCCATCAATCACCTTTCTGAACATTTGTCCACCATCCAATCACCTTTCTGAACTTTTGCCACCACCAATCACCTTCATGCACTTTGCTCCTTCCAATCACTTCTGACATTTTCTCCTCCAATCACCTTTCTACACTTTTGGCTCCATCCAAACACCTTTCTGCACTTATGGCCCCATCCAATCACCTTTCTGAACTTTTGCCACCTTCCAATCACCTTCAGCACTGTTGCTCCATCCAATCACCTTTCTGCACTTTTTGCCCCATCGCAAATCACTTTTCTGAACTTTTGCCACATCCAAACACCTATTCTGCACTTTTGGCTCCATCCAATCACTTCCTGCACTTTCTTCATCCAATCACCATTCTGCACTTTTGGCCCCATCCAATCCACTTCCTGCACTTTCTCATCCAATCACCTTGTCTGCACTTTTTGGCCCCATTCAATCACCTTGTCTGCACTTTTGCGCCATCCAATCACCTTTCTGAACTATTGCCACCACCAATCACCTTTCGCACTTTTGCTCATCCAATCACCTTTCTACACTTTGGCCCCATCCAACACCTTCCTGCACTTTTGGGCCCCATACAATCACCTTTCTGCACTGTTTTGGCTTCCAATCCAATCACCTTTCTGCACTTTGGCCCCATCCAACACCTTTCTGTACTTTTGGCCCCATTCCAATCACCTTTCTGAACTTTTTGGCCCACCATCCAATCACCTTTCTGAACCTTTTGGCTCATCCAATCACCTCATCTGACATTTTGGCCCATCCAATCATCCTTTCTCTGCACCTTTGGCCCCATCCAATCAACTTTATCTCTTTTGGCCCCATCCAATCACCTTCTGCTCTTGCTCCATCCAATCCACCTTTCTGCCTTATGCCCCATCCAAATCACCTTTTCTGCACTTTTGGCCCCATCCAATCACCTTTTCTGTACTTTTGGCGCCCATCCAATCACCTTTCTGCACTTTGTCGCACCATCACCTTCTGCACTTTCTCCATCCAATCACCTTTCTGAACATTTGCCACCATCCAATCACCTTTCTGCACTTTTGGCCGCATCCAATCACCTTTCTGCACTTTCTCCATCCAATCACCTTTCTGCACTTTTGGCCCCATCCAATCACCTTTCTGCACTTTTGGCCCCATCCAATCACCTTTCTGAACTTTTGCCACCATCCAATCACCTTTCTGCACTTTTGGCTCCATCCAATCACCTTTCTGCACTTTTGGCCCCATCCAATCACCTTTCTGAACTTTTGCCACCATCCAATCACCTTTCTGCACTTTTGGCTCCATCCAATCACCTTTCTGCACTTTCTCCATCCAATCACCTTTCTGCACTTTTGGCCCCATCCAATCACCTTCCTGCACTTTCTCCATCCAATCACCTTTCTGCACTTTTGGCCCCATTCAATCACCTTTCTGCACTTTTGGCGCCATCCAATCACCTTTCTGAACTTTTGCCACCATCCAATCACCTTTCTGCACTTTTGGCTCCATCCAATCACCTTTCTACACTTTTGGCCCCATCCAATCACCTTCCTGCACTTTTGGCCCCATCCAATCACCTTTCTGCACTGTTGGCTCCATCCAATCACCTTTCTGCACTTTTGGCCCCATCCAATCACCTTTCTGTACTTTTGGCCCCATCCAATCACCTTTCTGAACTTTTGCCACCATCCAATCACCTTTCTGAACTTTTGGCTCCATCCAATCACCTTTCTACACTTTTGGCCCCATCCAATCACCTTTCTGCACTTTTGGCCCCATCCAATCACCTTTATTCTCTTTTGGCCCCATCCAATCACCTTTCTGCTCTTTTGGCTCCATCCAATCACCTTTCTGCACTTTTGGCCCCATCCAATCACCTTTCTGCACTTTTGGCCCCATCCAATCACCTTTCTGCACTTTTGGCGCCATCCAATCACCTTTCTGCACTTTTGGCGCCATCCAATCACCTTTCTGCACTTTCTCCATCCAATCACCTTTCTACACTTTTGGCCCCATCCAATCACCTTTCTGAACTTTTGCCACCATTCAATCACCTTTCTGCACTTTTGGCGTCATCCAATCACCTTTCTGTACTTTTGGCGCCATCCAATCACCTTTCTGCACTTTTGGCGCCATCCAATCACCTTTCTGTAATTGGCGCCATCCAATCTCCTTCTGCCTTTTCTCCATCCAATCACCTTTCTGCACTTTCTCCAACCAATCACCTTTCTGCACTTTTGGCCCCATCCAATCACCTTTCTGCACTTTTGGCCCCATCCAATCACCTTTCTGCACTTTCTCCAACCAATCACCTTTCTGAACTTTTGCCACCATCCAATCACCTTTCTGCACTTTCTCCAACCAATCACCTTTCTGTGCTTTTGGCCTCATCAAATAACCGTTCTGCACTTTTGGCCCCATCCAATCACCTTTCTGAACTTTTAACACCATCCAATCACCTTTCTGCACTTTTGGCCCCATCCAATCACCTTTATTCTCTTTTGGCTCCATCCAAGCACCGTTCTGCACTTTTGGCTCCATCCAATCACCTTTCTGCACTTTTGGTCCCATCCAATCACCTTTCTGAACTTTTGCCACCATCCAATCACCTTTCTGAACTTTTAACACCATCCAATCACCTTTCTGCACTTTTGGCCCCATCCAATCACCTTTCTACACTTTCTCCATCCAATCACCTTTCTGCACTTTTGGCCCCATCCAATCACCTTTCTGCACTTTTGGCCCCATCCAATCACCTTTCTGCACTTTTAACACCATCCAATCACCTTTCGCACTGTTTGCACCATCCAATCACGCTTTTCTGCAACTTTTGGCCCCATCCAATCACCTTTCTGAACTTTTTTCCACTCATCAATCCACCTTTCTGCACTTTTGCTCCATCCAATCACCTTCCTGCACTTTCTCCATCCATTTCACCTTTCTGCACTTTTGGCCCCATCCAATCACCTCCTGCACTATCTCCATCCAATCACCTTTCGTCACTTTTGGCCCCTTCCAATCACCTTCTGCACTTTTGGCCCATCCAATCACCTTTCTGCACTTTTGGCCCCATCCAATCACCTTTCTGAACTTTTGCCACCATCCAATCACCTTTATGCTCTTTTGGCCCCATCCAATCACCTTTCTGAACTTTTGCCACCATCCAATCACCTTTCTGCACTTTCTCCATCCAATCACCTTTCTGCACTTTTGGCTCCATCCAATCACCTTCCTGCACTTTTGGCCCCATCCAATCACCTTTCTGCACTTTTGTGCCCATCAATTCACCTTTCTGCACTTTTGGCGCCATCCAATCACCTTCCTGCACTTTTGGCTCATCCAATCACCTTTTCCTGGCACTTTTGGCTCCATCCAATCACCTTTCTGCACTTTTGGCAGTCATCCAATCAGTGCAGAGCACAGAGAAGTGTAATAAACATCATCACTGGGGTGTAGGGCTCTCATTGGCTGCTGATATCAAATGACCATGTTACATACTGTATATTTCACTGTATTGCACTCTCTGTACTGTACAGAATGCTCCCAGTCAGATAGCATTTTCGTCTCCATAGACAGCCATAATTACGGAGTTTGGTATTGCTGGCTGCATCTTTCCCACACCCAGAAGCTATTATTTGGCGACATTTGCAGGCTCTCACAAAACGCCTAACTCTCATATACCTGGGATATAAATTATACAAAGGCTGGATTTCCCAAAAGTTCAGTTTTTGCAGTTTTGGGGGTTCAGTAATTGTATAACACACCGTCTCCAAATCTCATATCTGTCAAAGGGGCTTTTGGGCCCCCACAGGATGCAGGGCCCCGTACCAGCTGCTACCGCTGCCCCCCTTAGCCTTCCCCCCGCTTGCAACTGTCCCATTTTTCATTAGCATTGAAAAAAATAATATTTTAGCCAACTTTTCTTCACTAAGTCGCCCTTTATCCCGTTTTTTGTTTTTGGGTGGTAATTTTTCCCCCTTCTCCCCCCCCTGTATAGGGAAAAAAAATTTCCCCAAAACTCTTCTCCCATTGACTTTTAATGGGGTTTTAGTTGAATCAAAAAATTTTTACCGGACGCCAAATACGTTCGAAGTTCTTCTCAAACTATAACATTTTACTGTTCAATCATCTTTAGCCCTGGGGTAGGAAAAAAGTGATTTGCGGTGTTGGGCCAGGGCTGTGATGTGGGATAAGGGTTTTTGGGGATCTTGGGGGTTGGGGTAGGGGCAATATTTTGGGGGGGCCCGGGAAGGGGGTGGGTTTTTGGGGGTTGTTGTAGGGTCGGTCTCGGGGGCCGAAGTAGTGAAGTGATCTGTGGGGATCAACTGGGGGGTGGCTGTTTTATAGTGGGGTTAAAAATTGGGGGCTAGATAGTTTTGGGCTTGGGGGTAAGGTTTATCTTTGCGGTCATGGGGTAAGGTCCTGTGATCTCTGGGGTCCTGGGTTAGGGGCAGTGATCTGTGGGGATCCGGGGGGGTGGCTTTGACCGGGGTTAGGGTCTAGGTTGGGGGGTTCCTTGGTGAAACGGGTCTGTGGGGGTTGGGGGGGGGGCCCGGGGTTGTGCAGGGGGCCCCGGGGGGTAGGGGGCTGCGGTCTGTGCAGGGGTCCTGGGGTAGGGGGCTGTGGTCTGTGCAGGGGTCCTGGGGTAGGAGGCTGTGGTCTGTGCAGGGGTCCTGGGGTAGGGGGCTGTGGTCTGTGCAGGGGTCCTGGGGTAGGGGGCTGGTTTTGCAGGGGGGGTCCGGGGGGAGGGGGGTGTGGTCTGTGCGGGGGGCCCGGGTAGGGGGCTGCGGTCTGTGCAGGGGTCCTGTGTAGGGGCTTTGGTCTTGCGGGGTCCTGGGGGGGGGGCTGGGTTTTGGCGGGGTTTTCCCGGGTAGGGGCTGTGGCTGTGCAGGGGGGGCTGGGGGAGGGGGTTTCGGTCGTGCAGGGGGGCCGGGGGTTTTGGGGGGTGGGTCTGTGAGGGGGGTGGTGTTTGGGGGCTGTGGGTCTGTGCGGGGGTCTGGGGGTAGGGGGCTGGGTCTGTCAAGGGGGGGGGGGGTGGGTTTTATCCGGAGGGGGTGGGTTCTGTGCAGGGGTCCTGGGGTAGGGGGCTGCGGTCTGTGCAGGGGTCCTGGGGTAGGGGGCTGTGGTCTGTGCAGGAGTCCTGGGGGAGGGGCTGGGTTGTGTTAGCGGGGTCTTGGGGGGTTGGGGGGGGCTGTGGGCTGTGCAGGGGGGGGGGGGCCCGGGGTAGGTGGGGGGGGGGGTGGGCTGTGAGGGGTCCCGGGGTAGGAGGTGGGTCTGTTTCAGGGGTCCTGGGGGGGGGGTTTTTGGTCTGTGCAGGGGTCCTGGGGTAGGGGGCTGTGGTCTGTGCAGGGGTCCTGGGTAGGGGTCTGCGGTCTGTGCAGGCCCTGGGAGAGGGGTGTGGTTGTGCGGGGGCCCGGGGGGAGGGGCTGGGGTCTGTGCGGGGTCCTGGGTAGGGCTGGGGGTTCTGTGCAGGGGTCCTGGGGTAGGGGCTGTGGTCTGTGCAGGGGTCCGGGGGTAGGGGGCTGTGGTCTGTGCAGGGGTCCTGGGGTAGGGGGCCTGGGGGGTGCGGGGGCCTGGGGGGTAAAGGGGCTGCGGGGCTGTGCAGGGTCCGGGGGAGAGGGGTTGGGGTTTTGCAGGGTCCTGGGGTAGGGGGGCTGTGGTCTGTGCAGGGGGGCCCCGGGGGGAGGGGGCGGGTCTGTGAGGGTCCTGGGGTAGGGGGCTGTGGTCTGTGCAGGGGTCCTGGGGTAGGGGGCTGCGGTCTGTGCAGGGGTCCTGGGGTAGGGGGCTGTGGTCTGTGCAGGGGTCCTGGGGTAGGGGGCTGCGGTCTGTGCAGGGGTCCTGGGGTAGGGGGGTGGGGGCTGCAGGGGGCCTGGGGAGGGGGGGTCTGTGCGAGTCCTTGGGGCTTTGGTTGTGCAGGGGTTGGGGTAGGGGCTGTTCTGTGAGGGGGTCCGGGGTAGGGGGCTTGGTCTTGGGGGTCCTGGGGGGGGGGGGGGTTTTTCGGCTGGGGTAGGGGGGCCAGACCCGGGGGAAGGCTTGGCGTCAGGGACCCGGTGGGGGCCGTGGGCGGCGGGGGCCCCCGGGTAACTGTGGTTTTCGGGGTTGGGGGGAGGGTGTTTGGGGGGCCGGGGAGGAGGGCGGGGGGGGGTTTAGGGGCCGGTTGTGGGGGTCCTGGGAAAGGGTTTTTCAGGGGGGTGAAGGGCGGGTTTGAGGGGTCCGGGGGAAGGGGTTGGTCTTGGGGGGTTTGGGGTGAGGGCTGGGGTTTCAGGGGTTTGGGGTGGGGGGGCTGGGGGATCCCGGGGGCCCAAAAGTGACAGGTTGGGAAAGAAAATCCCAGGGGTTAAATTGTGAACGATTCCAGTTGGAAGGTGCTGGGGGAGATCGCCAGGGGAAAGGGGGAAAATTAGGGATCCCGGCCGGAACATGTGGTGGGGGGCCCGGAGAAACCGGGGGGGGAGTGTGGGGACTGAAGGGGGCCCGGCAGGGAAGGGAGGGGGGGTTAAAAATTCCCCGGGGTGAAAATGTGAGGACTTAGGAGATCTCCGGGGGTGAAGTGTGAGGACTGAGGGATCCCAGGGGGGAAAAATGTGAGGATTGAGGAGATCTCCAGGGGGGAAGTGTGAGGGGCTGAGGAGTTATCCAGGGGGAAGTGTGAGGATGAGGGGATCTCCTGGGTGAAGTTTGAGGATGAGGAGATCCCGGGGGGGAAGGTGAGGAGATCCCAGGGGTTTAAAATGTAGGACTGAGGGATTCCAGGGGGGGGAAAATGTAGGGGAGGAGACTCCAGGGGTGAAGTTTTAGGGGGAAGGGGAGTTTCCAAGGGGGGAAAGTGTGAGGGAAATGAGGAGTCTCCAGGGGGTGGGAAAATGTGAGGGGGGAGGGGATCTCCCCGGGAGGGGGGGAAATGGGGAAAATGGGTGGGGAAAACTCCGGGTGAAGGGGTTTGGAAGGGCTGAGGGATCTCCAGGGGTGAAAAAATTTAGGGGCTGAGGAGATCTCGGGGGGAAAATTTTGGGGGGCTGGGGGGAATTTTCCAGGGGGGGAAGTGTGAGGGAAATGAGGGGATCTCCAGGGTGGAAAATGTGAGGGGGCTGGGGAATCTCCCGGGGTGGGAAATGTGAGGGGGTGAGGAGATCTTTTCCCGGGGGAAAGGGGTGAGGGGAGGAGAATTTTTCCCAGGGGGGGGGGAATTTTTGGGGGGGGACTGAGGGGGAAACTTTCCCGGGGGGAAAGTGTAGGGGGAGGGAGATTCCCGGGGGGGAAGTTTAGGGGGGGGGGTGAGGAGGGTTTTTCCCGGGGTTTAAAATGTGAGGGGGGCCCGGGGGTTTTTCCAAAGGGGGAAAGTTTGGGGGGGACTGAGGAAGGGTCCTCCAGGGGGGAAGGGGGAAGGCTGAGGAGATCCCCCAGGGGGGGTTAAATGTGGGGGATGAGGGGGTTTCAGGGGTGGGGGTGTGAAGGGGGCTGAGGGCGATTTTCCCCCGGGGGTTTTAAAATGTGGGGGTTGGGGGGATTCCAGGGGGGGAAGGGGTTGGGGGGACTGAGGGAAAAATTTTCCAGGGGTGGGAAAAAGTGAGGGGCTGAGGGGATTCCAGGGGTTTAAGTGTGAGGAAATTGGGGGAGATCTCCAAAGGGGGAAGTGTGAGGGGGGGAAAATGGGGAATTCCTTAAAAGGGGTGGGAAGTGTTGAAGGGGGGCTGAGGGGGTTTCCCGGGGTGAAAAATGTTGAGGGGGGTGAGGGGATCTTTTAGGGGTGAAATGTTGGGGGGGGATCTCCCCTGGGGTGAAGTGTGAGGACTGAGGAGGGTCTCCCCGGGGGGAAGGTGAAGGGGCCCGAGGGGAAAAATCTTTCCAAGGGGGGAAGTGTGAGGGGGGGCTGAGGGATCTCCAGGGGGAAATGGAAAAGGTGAGGGGTTTCCAAAAGGGGTTGGGGTGTGAGGACTGGGGGGTGTCTCCCCCGGGGGGGGAAAAGTGTGAGGGGCTGAGGGGGGGTCTTTAAAGGGGGGAAAGTGTGAGGGGGAATTTTCCCGGGGTTTAAAAGGGGAATGAGGGGAAAACTCCAAAGGGGGGGAAATGTGGGGGGGCCCGAGGGGATCTCCAGGGGGGAAATGTGGAGGGGGGCCGGGGGGGATCTCCAGGGGGAAAAATGTGAGGGGTGGGGGGTTCTTTCCCGGGGGGGAAAAAGTGAGGGGGCTTTAGGGCATCTAGGGGGGGAAAGGGGAGGGGGGCTGGGGGGATCTCCAGGGGTTGGGAAGTGTGGGGACTTTAGGAAAATTTCTGGGGGGGAAAGTGTGGAGGAGGGAGGGGAACCCAAGGGGGGGAAAGGTTGGGGGGGGAATTAAGGGGATTTCCAGGGGGGGGAAATTTTGGGGACGGGGGGGGATCCTTTCCCGGAGGAAGTGTTAGGACTGAGGAGTTCTCCAGGGGGGAAGTGTGAGGATGGGGGGGTTTTCCCCGGGGGATTTGGGGGAAAAAGGGGGGGAACCTGAAAGGTGGGGAAATTTTCCAGGGGTGAATGTGGGGACTGGGGGAAACTAAAGGGGTTTAAGTGTGAGGGCTGAAAAGATCTCCATGGGTGAAGTGTGGGGGACTGAGGGGGCTCAGGGGGGAAAATGTGGGGGACTGAGGGGTGTATCCTGGGGGGAAATGTGAGGGTGAGGAAAATCTCCCCGGGTGAATTTTGAGGACTGAGGGGGGGGTCTCCCGGGGGGAAATTGGGGGACTGAGGAGATCTCCAGGGGGAAGTGTGAGGACTGAGGGGATCTCCAGGGGGAAGGGTGAGGGTGAGGAGATCTCCAGGGGTGAAATGTGAGGACTGAGGAGATCTCCAGGGGTGAAGTGTGAGGGGATCTCCAGGGGTGAAGTGTGAGGGGATCTCCAGGGGTTTAAGTGGGGGGGCTGAGGGATTCCCGGGGGGGAAGTGTGAGGCTGAGGAGATCTCCCCGGGGTGAAGGTTTATTTCATATTACCCTTGTATCCTTTTTAAAGCGAACGTGACTGTCCTCTGGGTTTGGGCTTTGGGGATAAAACCCGGAAATAACAGCAGAATAGTGCTGCAGCTTTGGATGGACTGGGGGATAAGACATGATGTTTAAAAGTTGAATAGTTACTGCAGTCGGTTGGACCCGGAGGATAATACAGGAAAGTAAAAAAGGCAGAATGTTTAAATGAGTATTGGGGGGGGACTGGGGATGAAAACAGGAGAAAAAGCAGAATAAAGGGTGCAGTTGGATGTGAATGGGGGGATAAAACGGATGTAACAGCAAATTTCTGACCCAAAATTGGAGGTGAATGGTGGATAAACATGATTAACAGTAATTAGGAAATGCAGCTCTGGATGTTTTTGGAGGATAAAACAGGATTAAAAGCAGAATAGTGACTTTCAGCTCTGGAGTTGACTGGAGGGGTGAGAAAGGAAAGTAAAAAGCAGAATAGTGACTGCACTTGGTTTTGACTGGGGGGATAAGAAGGAGGGAACCGCGAATAGTCCCCTGCAGCTTTTGGATGTGACTGGAATATAGGGCGGATGTAACAACAGTTTTGTGACTGCCCTCTGGATGTGACTGGGGGATAAAACCCCGATTTAACAGCAGAAAAGGGACTGCAGCTCTGGATTGACTGGAGGATGAGACCTGAATATGGTTGGCTTCACCCACAGTATATTTTGATGAACTCCACTGTAATTTTTGATGCAGTTTTAGGGCCAGGGATGGTTCCAGCAGGAGGGGGCAGTTTGCCCGTCTGTCCGGACCGCAGCCGTATTGATGGCACCGGACTTTATACGCAGATTGTTGACCTCACTTTTCTGGTTTAGGATAATTGTGTAACATGGCGGCCGAGAAAGAAGGCAGCGAACTCAACAACCTGAACCTCAGCACCAGCGCCCAGAATGGCAGCGTCCCTGCCCCGCAGAAGAAGGTGCCCTGCTGTGCTTCACTGAAGGTAACTCCACCTGCAGGGAGACCATAGGACGCCCTCACCTGACCCCACAGCAATGGGACTTTACCCCCGGCCACGGATATTTGGTGGACATGAAAGCCGGGGAAGGGTCAGCACAGCCCCTATTTACTGAAGACCCTGCAGCAGCAGATAAGGAAGAGCCCCTGGAATCTATGGAATCTACACCTCCTCCCCCAAAATCTACCGCACCACCCATGGTCTACACCTCCTCCCCCAGACTCTACCCCACCACCCATGGTCTACACCTCCTCCCCCAGAATCTACCCCACCACCCATGGTCTACACCTCCTCCCCCAGAATCTACACCTCCTCCCCCAGAATCTACCCCACCACCCATGATCTACACCTCCTCCCCCAGAATCTACCCCACCACCCATGATCTACACCTCCTCCCCCAGAATCTACACCTCCTCCCCCAGAATCTACCCCACCACCCATGATCTACACCTCCTCCCCCAGACTCTACCCCACCACCCATGATCTCCACCTCCTCCCCCAGAATCTACCCCACCACCCATGATCTCCACCTCCTCCCCCAGAATCTACCCCACCACCCATGATCTAACCCACCTCCCCCAGATCCCCCACCACCCATGTTCCCACACCTTCCTCCCCAGATCTACCCCCCACCCATGATCACCACCTCCTCCCCCAGATTTTACCCCACCACCCATGAATCCCCCCCCCCTCTCATCCCCCAAATCTCCCCCACCACCCATGGTCTACACCTCCTGCCCCAAATCTACACCCCACCCCATGATCTACACCTCTTCCCCCAGAATCTACACTTCCTCCCCCAGAATCTACACCTCCCCAGAAACTCCCCCCTCCCCCAGAAAACTACCCCACCACCCATGATCTACACCTCCTCCCCACTCCCCCACCCAAACTCACCTCCTCCCCCAGAATCTACCGCACCACCCATGGTCTATACACCTCCTTCCCCAGATCTACCCCCCCCAAAATCTCCACCTCCCCCCAAATTTTACCCCCAAAACCTTTTTCCCCTCAAATCTACCCCCCTCCCTAGAATCTAACCCCACCAATTCCCCCCCCATGATACCCCCCCCCCACCTTCCCCCCCCAGAATCACAAATCTAAACCCCCCCCCAGAAACACCCCCCACCCTTCCACCCCATCCCCCGAATCTAACCTCCTTCCCAGAATCTACCCACCACCCATGGTCTCACCTTCCCGAACCCCCCTCCTCCCAAAATCTACCCCCCTCCCCAGATCTAACACCTCCCCCCAGAATCCACACCTCCTTCCCCAGAATCTACACCACCTACCCACCCCCCCCAAAAACCATGATCTACAACCCAAACCTTCCTCCCCCCAATCTCCCCACCACCCATGATCTCCACCTCCTCCCCCAAAATCTAACCACCTTCTTCCCCCCCAGAATCTAAACCGCCACCCCACACCCATGATCTACACCTCCCCCCCAGAATCTACAAACCCCTTTCCCATCCCCAGAATTCCTCTTCCCCAAAATACCCACCACCATGATCTAACCTCCTCCCCCCACTAATCTAAATTTCCACCCCCCATGATCTACACCCCCTCCCGCAGAATCTACCCCACCCCCCATGATCTACACCTCCACCCTCAGAATCTACACCTCCTGTCCCAGAATCTACACCTCCTGTCCCAGAATCTACCGCACCACCCATGGTCTACACCTCCTCCCCCAGAATCTACCCCACCACCCATGATCTACACCTCCTCCCCCAGAATCTACATCTCCACCCTCAGAATCTACCTCACCACCCATGATCTACACCTCCTCCCCCAGACTCTACCCCACCACCCATGATCTACACCTCCTCCCCCAGAATCTACACCTCCTCCCCCAGAATCTACCGCACCACCCATGATCTACACCTCCTCCCCCAGAATCTACACCTCCTGTCCCAGAATCTACCCCACCACCCATGATCTACACCTCCTCCCCCAGAATCTACACCTCCTCCCCCAGAATCTACCCCACCACCCATGATCTACACCTCCTCCCCCAGAATCTACCCCACCACCCATGATCTACACCTCCTCCCCCAGAATCTACCCCACCACCCATGATCTACACCTCCTCCCCCAGAATCTAACCCCATCCCATACTACACCCTCCACCCCCAAATCAACCCATCACCCATGACTACACCTCCCCTCCTCCCCAAATCACACCCCCCCCAAATCACCCCACCCCCCCAGAAATCTAACCCCAACCCACCCAATCTAAAACCTCCACCCCCAGAATCTACCCCACCACCCATGATCTACACCCCCCCTCAAAAACCCCCCCCAAACCAATCTACACCTCCTCCCCCAAAACTCCCACACCCTGCTACCCTCACCCCAATCTACCCCATCCCCCATGATCCCACCACCCCTCCCCATAAAAACCCCCCCCATTCACATACTACCACTTTCCCCCCCAACTAAAACCCCTCCTCCCCGAAAAACCCACCACCCATGATCTACACCAGTGATATCATCCTCTTCCTCATTCTCCTCCTCCTCATCATCATCCTCCTCATCTTCCTCCCTTTTTTCCTTTATCACCCTTTTCCCACTTTTTTCCTCTTTTTTCCCCCTTAAATTTCTCCAACATCTTTTTCCTCCTCATTTATCCACTTGCTCCCCCATATCCTCTTCCTTCTTCTGATCATCATCTGCATCATCCTTTCCCCTTCCCCCCTCATCAACACCCTTCCTCTTTTTCCTCCCCCTATCTCCCTCTTCCCCCCTCCCCCTTCCCCCTCTTCCCTTTTTCCTCTTCATACTTCATCATCTTTTCCCCCTCCCCAAACATCCTTTCAACATTTATCCCCCTTCCCCCTTTTATCATCATCTTCCTCCCAAACATTAAACCTCTTCCTCCTCATCTTCTTCCTCCCATTTTTTCCCGCTTTCTTCTTCCTCCTCTTTTATTACCCCATTTTTATCATTTTCCCCCTTCCCCCTCATCCTAAATTTTTCGCCCTCATCCTATTCCTTTTTCTCAATTTCATCCTCAAACATCCCTTTTCCCCCTCCTCTTCCCCATTTATCCTTCCCCTTCCCCCTCATATCCTTCCCCATTCATCCCCTTTCTCCTCCCCCCTCATTTCTTTTTTCCTCCCCCTCACACCCTCTTTCCCCCCTTCTCCCTCTTCCCCTCCTTCCCCTTTTATCATCATCATCTTCCTCCTCCTCATCATCCTCTTCCTCGCCATCATCCTCTTCCTTCTTCTCATCATCATCTGCATCATCATCCTCTTCCTCCTCCTCATCATCCTCTTCCTCCTCCTCTTCCTTCTCCTCATCATCATCCTCCTCTTCCTCCTCATCATCACCCTCTTCCTCCACTTCTCTCTCTTCCTCCTCTTCATACTCATCATCTTCCTCTTCCTCCTCCTCATCCTCTTCCTTCTTCTCATCATCATCATTTGCATCATCATCATCTTCCTCCTCCTCATCATCCTCTTCTTCGCCATCATCCTCTTCCTTCTTCTCATCATCATCTGCATCATCATCCTCGACCTCCTCCTCCTCTTCCTCCGCATCATGCTCTTCATCCTCCTCTTCCTCCGCATCATCCTCTTCCTCCTCGTTCTCTTCCTCCGTTTTAAACCCCTTTCCCCATTCTCCTCCTCTCATCATCATCCCTTTCCTCCTCAAACATAAAACTTCCTCCTTATCCCTTATCCTCTTCCCTCCTCAATCCTTTTTCCCTTCTTTCCATATCATCTGGGATCATCATCCTCCCTTTCCCCCCTCCTCCTTTTTCCTCAACATTCCCTTCCTTCTTCCCTCATCACCCCCTTCCTCCATTCTTCCCTCTTTTCCCCCTCTTCCCTATCCCCCCCTATCTTCCCCCTCCTCATATCCTCTTCCCGCCCTATCCTCTTCCTTTTTCCCTCATCAAATTTCATAAAATCATCCTCTTCCTTCTCCTCATCATCCTCTTCCTCCTCCTCTTCCTTCTCCTCATCATCCTCTTCCTCCTCATCATCACCCTCTTCCTCCTCCTTCCCCTTTCCTTTCCTTTCCTTTTTATATCATCATCTTCCTTTTTCTTCATCATCAATTTTCATCTCATATCTTCCTCCCTCCTCTTCCCCCGCATCCCCCCAATTTCCCCTTCCTCCTCCTCCTCTTTCCCCCAAATCATCCCTTTCCCCCTTTTCCCCCACCTCCTCAAACATCAAAACCTTCCACCTCATTCATTCCCCTTTCCTCCTCATTCTCTCCCTTCTTCTCATCATCATCTGCATCATCATCATCTTCCTCCTCCTCATCATCCTCTTCCTCCTCATCCTCTCCATTCTTCTCATCATCATCTGTACCATCATCATCCTTTTTCCCCCTCAATATCCTCCCCTCCCCTTTCCCCTTTCCTCCCATCATCCCCTTTATCCTCCTCTCCCCACTCCCTTCAAACCCCTTTTTCCCCCCGCATTTACCTCTTCTCCCCCCCTCTTTCCCCCCGCTTAATCCTTCCCCCTCCTCCTCTTCTCCGCCCTCATCCCCTTTTCCCCTTTCCTCCCCCTTTTTCCCACATCAAACCTCTTCTCCTCCTCCTCTTCCCCCTTTTCCACCCCCCCTCCCCTTACTCTTTCCCCCTTCCCCCCTCCTTTTCCCTTCAACTCATCATTCTTTCCCCCTTTCCCCCTCCTTCCCCCTCCTTCTTTAATATCCCTTTTTGCCCCATCATCAAATTTCCTTTTCCTCTCCTCCTCCCTTCCTTCCCCCTCTCTCCTTTTTCTCCCCCATCTTACCCATTTTCCCCTCTTCCTTTCCCCCTCTTTATCCTCTTCCTTCCCCCTTTTTCATTCCTCTTCCTCCTCACTCCCCTTTCCTTTTTCTTCCCATTTCAAACTCTCCCTTTCCCCCTCCTCTTCCTCTTTCTCGCCATCATCCTCTTCCTCCTCCTTCCCTTCGCCCCTCAACCTTTCCTCCTCCCCCCTTTTTTCCCCCGCATCAATTCCCTTTTTTTTTTTTTATCCTTTTTTTTTTTTTTTTTTTTTTTTTTTTTTTTTTTTTTCCCCATCCTCCTCCTCTTTCCCCCCATCAAACCTCTTCCCTCATTTTCCCCCCCCTTCCCCCTCCTCCTTTTTCTCCCCTTCTTCCTCCGCTTCTCCCTCTTCTCCTCCTTTTATAAAAATCCCTCTTCCCTCCCCATATCATTTTCCTTTTTCTCACTCTCCCCTTTCTTTATCCTCTTCCCCCCCTCATTCCCCCTTCCTCCCATATTTCCCCTTCCCTTTTTCATCATCTCTTCAAAAAATTCCCCTTTCCCTTTTCCCATCATCCTCTTCCTCCTCCTCTTCCTTCTCCTCATCATCCTCTTCCTCCTCATCATCACCCTCTTCCTCCACTTCTCTCCTTCCTCCTCTTCATACTCATCAATTCCCCCTTCCCCCTTTCCCTTCCCCCCTCCTCTTCCTTCTTCTCATCATCATCATTTGCCTTTATTCATCTTCCTCCCCCTTCGTTTTTGCCCTTCCTTTCCTTTTCCCAATTCCCTTCTCCTCTTCCTTCCTTTCCCCTCCTCCCCCCGCAAACATTCCCCCTTCCCTCCCTCCTCTTCCCCCGCATCATTCCCCTTAATACTCCTCCTCCTCCCCCTTTCCTCCCCGAAACATCCTCTTTCATTTTTCCCCCCTCCTCCTACACCATCTTTCCCCTTCTCCTTTCCCCCCTTCCCTTTTCCCCATCATCATCTTTCATTTTCCCCTTTCCCCCTTCCCCTCACCCCTTCCCCTCTTCTTCCCAATCTATAAACCAAATTTTTTTCCCCCTTTTCCCCCTTTCATCCCCCCCCCACATCCCCTTCCTTCCCCCTTTCATTCATCCCTCCCCCTAATCATTTTTCCCCTTTCCCTTCCCTCATTTTCCTTTTTCCTCCCTCCCCCCCCAAACCTTCCCCCTCCCCATCAAACCTCTTCCTCCATCATCCCCTTCCCTTCCCCCCACTTCTTCCCCCCCTTCCCTTTCCTTTCATTATCATCCTTTCCCCCTCCTTTTAAACCCTTTTTCCCCCCCTTCTTTCCTTTCCCCCTCTTCCCTCCTTTTTTCCCCCCCCTCATCTCCCCTTTTCCCCCCTCATTTCCCCTTTGCCCATATCCTTTCCTTCTTCTCATCATCATCTGCATCATCATCCTCTTCCTCCTCATCCCCTCTATCCCCTTCCCTCCCATCCCTTTCCCCCTTTCCCCCATCCCTTTTCCCCCCATCACCCCCTTTCCCCTTTCTTTCCCCCCTTTATCCCCATCTTTCCCCCTTTCCTCCTTCCCCCTCCTCTTCCCCCGCCAATCAATTCCCTTCCCTTTTTCTCATTTCCTCCTCCTCTTTTTACCCTTTCCTCTTCCTCCACATTTCTTTCCCCTTCCCCTTTTTCTCTCATCCCTTTCCTCCCCCTTTTTTCCCCTCATCCCCTTTTTCCCCCTCTTTTCATCACCCCCATTCCTCCCCAAACCCTATCCCCCCAACCCCCCTTTCCTTCTTCTCAAAATCATCGTAATCATCCCTTCCTTTTCCCTTTATTATCCTCCCCCTCCTCCCTTTTTCCCCCTTCTAAAAAAACCTTTCATCTTCCCATCATCACCCCCTTTCCCCCCATTTTCCCTTTTTCCTCCTCTTCAATATCCTCCTTCCTCCCTCCTTCTAATCTGTCTCCCTCCATCCATCCATCTCTCTCTCCATCCATCCATCTCTCTCTCCATCCATCCATCTCTCTCTCCATCCATCTCTCTATCCATCCATCTCTCCATCCATCCATCTCTCCATCCATCCATCTCTCCATCCATCCATCTCTCTCTCCATCCATCCATCTCTCTCTCCATCCATCCATCCATCTCTCTCTCCATCCATCCATCTCTCCATCCATCTCTCTCTCCATCCATCCATCCATCCATCCATCTCTCCATCCATCCATCTCTCCATCCATCCATCTCTCCATCCATCCATCTCTCCATCCATCCATCCATCTCTCTCTCCATCCATCCATCTCTCCATCCATCCATCTCTCCATCCATCCATCTCTCCATCCATCCATCTCTCCATCCATCCATCTCTCTCTCCATCCATCCATCTCTCTCTCCATCCATCCATCTCTCTCCATCCATCCATCTCTCTCTCCATCCATCTCTCTCTCCATCCATCCATCTCTCTCTCCATCCATCCATCTCTCTCCATCCATCCATCCATCTCTCTCCATCCATCCATCCATCTCTCCATCCATCCATCTCTCTCCATCCATCCATCCATCTCTCTATCCATCCATCCATCTCTCTATCCATCCATCCATCTCTCTCCATCCATCCATCCATCTCTCTCCATCCATCCATCCATCTCTCCATCCATCCATCCATCTCTCCATCCATCCATCTCTCCATCCATCCATCTCTCCATCCATCCATCTCTCCATCCATCTCTCTATCCATCCATCCATCCATCCATCCATCTCTCTATCCATCCATCCATCCATCTCTCTATCCATCCATCCATCTCTCTCCCCATCCATCCATCCATCTCTCTCCCATCCATCCATCCCATCCATCTCTCTCCATCCATCCATCCATCCATCCATCCATCTCTCTCCATCCATCCATCCATCTCTCTCTCCATCTCTCCATCCATCCATCTCTCCATCCATCCATCTCTCTCTCCATCCATCCATCCATCTCTCCATCCATCCATCTCTCTATCCATCCATCCATCTCTCTCCATCCATCCATCCATCTCTCTCCATCCATCCATCCATCTCTCTCCATCCATCCATCTCTCTCTCCATCCATCCATCTCTCTATCCATCCATCCATCCATCTCTCTCCATCCATCCATCCATCTCTCTCTCCATCCATCCATCCATCTCTCTCCATCCATCCATCCATCTCTCCATCCATCCATCCATCTCTCCATCCATCCATCCATCTCTCCATCCATCCATCCATCTCTCCATCCATCCATCTCTCTCCATCCATCTCTCTCCATCCATCCATCCATCTCTCCATCCATCCATCCATCCATCTCTCCATCCATCCATCCATCTCTCTCCATCCATCCATCTCTCTCCATCCATCCATCCATCCACCCATCCATCCACCCATCCATCCATCTCCATCCATCCATCCATCTCTCTCCATCCATCCATCCATCCACCCATCCATCCATCCACCCATCAATCTCTCTCCATCCATCCATCTCTCTCCATCCATCCATCTCTCCATCCATCCATCCATCTCTCCATCCATCCATCTCTCCATCCATACCATTCCAATACTCTCCATACCATCCATCTCTCTCCATCCATCCATCCATCACTCAAACCATCCATCCGTCTCTCTCCATCCATCCATCCTCTCATCCATCCATCCATCCTCCTCCATCCATCCATCCCTCTCTCCATCCATCCATCCATCTCTCTCTCCCTCCATCCATCTCTCTCTCCATCCATCCATCTCTCTCCATCCATCCATCCATCTCTCCATCTCTCTCCATCCATCCATCCATCTCTCTCCATCCATCCATCCATCTCTCTCTCTCCATCCATCCATCCATCTCTCTCCATCCATCCATCCATCGCTCCTCCATCCATCCCTCTCCATCCATCCATCTCTCTCTCCATCCATCCATCTCTCTCTCCATCCATCCATCCATCCATCCATCCATCCACCCATCCATCTCTCTCCATCCACCCATCCATCTCTCTCCATCCATCCATCCATCCACCCATCAATCCATCCATCCATCTCTCTCCATCCATCCACCCATCTCTCTCCATCCACCCATCCACCCATCCATCCTCCACCCATCCATCCGCCATTCATCCATCCGCCATCCATCCATCCTCTCGAACCGTATCCATCCATCTCCTCTCTCCTCTACCACATCCATCCATCTCTCTCTCCATCCATCCATCTCTCTCTCCATCCATCCATCCATCCATCTCTCCATCCATCCATCCATCCATCTCTCTATCCATCCATCCATCCATCTCTCCATCCATCCATCCATCCATCTCTCTCCATCCATCCATCCATCCATCTCTCTCCATCCATCCATCCATCTCTCTCCATCCATCCATCTCTCTCCATCCATCCATCCATCCATCTCTCTCTCCATCCATCCATCCATCCATCCATCTCTCCATCCATCCATCCATCCATCTCTCTCCATCCATCCATCCATCTCTCTATCCATCCATCCATCTCTCTCTCTCTATCTCCATATCTCTCTCTCTATCTCCATATCTCTCTCTCTATCCATCTCTCTCTCTCTATCCATCTCTCTCTCTTTCTCCCTCTCTCTCTCTATCTATCCATCTCTCTCTCTCTCTCTATCCATCTCTCTCTCTCTCTCTATCCATCTCTCTCTCTCTCTCTATCCATCTCTCTCTCTCTCTATCCATCTCTCTCTCTCTCTATCCATCTCTCTCTATCCATCTCTCTCTATCCATCTCTCTCTATCCATCTCTCTCTATCCATCTCTCTCTCTCTCTATCCATCTCTCTCTCTCTCTATCCATCTCTCTCTCTCTCTATCCATCTCTCTCTCTCTCTATCTATCATTCACATCATATATATAGATATCAAAGAATATATATATATAATAATTATATAGATATATATATAATTAATATATATATCTATACATCTATATATCCATATATAAATAGATATATATATATAAATATAGATCTATACTATAATTATCATATACATATTCAATTTAATCTCATATATATTGAAATATATACATAGAGATTATGAAATATATATATCTATATCACATCTATACTCTCTATACATCTCTCTAAGCGATAAATACTATATATCTCTATCAATCACGTCTCTCTCTATATACATAGCTATATCAGATTGACATTATCTAGATATATCAATATCTCTCTACGACCTCTATCAATCCTCTCTATCTTATACATCTCTCTCCTATCTATCCGATTTTTCCATCTTTATCTATGGAGATCAGCAAGTTGTGCAAAAATTACTGAAACACTGAACAGTTGGACATGTGCATTTTAAATTCAAGAGATGGTCTCCTTTCTTTCATTTAAACTCTTTTTTCAAGAAATGTTATGTTCACTCTGAAATTTCCAACAGAAGTCAAATATCCCTTTTTGTGAGAAATGTATATACACATATATCTATCTCTCTATCTATCCATCTCTCCCCCTCTCTCTCTCTGGGAGCCAGGTAACCATAGAAACCTGGGTGCACTGAGGCCACATAAAATGTTTCATCTCATGACTAAAGTAACATCTACTGACCAATGTATTTAGAAAATGTCATCATTTAACTGTCCTTTCATGATGAAAGATAATCGTTGTAGTGAGAAAACCCCTTTTATGAAGCATGATATGAAAGGTCAACTTGTATCTTCTGTACAAATGTATACTTACTGGAAGAATTTAAAGGCCTTTACTGAACATCCAGTACTTGCAAATAATCTTTTAAGGTCATCATCAGAAATGGAAGGCCTTTTCAAAATAAGAAAAGAAAATGAAGTATACAATACAGATATGAAAGTATAGAAAAAACCCTACCAACGTACTTTTTAAAGGTATTATCCAACTTTGGAACAAAAAGATAAATGAAAATCAATGAAAGCATCTAATGGGATAAAATGAGAAATACCGTACTCACCCCTTTAATTCACTGGCAGTTGCTCCAGTCTGTTTACCATTGGTTGGCATTTGACTACTGTAGTAAATCAGTGGCCTCAGCAAATTTGTGCTGTAGTAGTGGCATCATGGCTCCCATTACTGAGGAGTGTAGCTAGTAGCATCCATGGCTGCTGAGGGCAATGACTGACTGCAACGGTTTTGTGCTGGATCACCAATGAAAGAAAGTGCTGAGTAAAGGTTTGTTATTTAATTACACTGGCCGCTCCCTTCAATGTTTTTTTTTCCCCAAATTGGACAACCCTTTTAAAGTTTTTTTTTTCTGCTTTTTAGTTATAAGTCAAGACTAGAATATTTTTTGTAATCAGAAAAAAATTATATAGAAAGTCAATAGCACAAGGATGTGCAAAAATTTAATGGTCATTAATTTATGACAGTGTCATATTTAAAACGTCTTTCTTCAAAAAAATGGTGTTAAAAGAGAAAAAAACTAAAAATGGTTTTTAAAAAATCTGAATATGGTGGTCTGATACTAAAGATCATATAAGAGGATCATCATTCTGCTTGTCATAGACCAAATCAGAAGTATAAGCCAAATAGCAGTAAAGGATGGCACCAATCTATTGTTCACACAGCAATTCCCATCAATTCATTTACGGGTATTTTCACCTTTTAACGATGGTGGTGCTCAGATTACAAGAGGAAAGTCCATATCAAAATGCACCACAAAAGAGGCACTCGCCAACCTTCTTATTGCTTTATTGAATAAATATCTAGATTACAACAGGAGCTGACACACATCGTGACCTATGGCTGTTTCGCATACGCAGACGCTTTTTCAATGTAATCTGGATGTTTATACATTAAAGCGATAAGAAGGTTGGCAAGTGAAGCTCTTGTGATGGATTATATCAGAAGTATGCTATTAAGACCTGTCTAACCTATAAATATACGTCCTTAAATATCCAGTAGCAGAGATCCCAGCCACTATTTACTGAGATGGGCAATCAAGGTTTCCCTCTCCTTAGAAGTTTTCATTTATTTACTCCATACAAAAGTTGTTCCATTCTGACTACATATGCACACTGTAAACAATGTAAATACCAAGTTCCTTCCATGACTTTGACAACACCTTGTTTTCAGTTTATGAGTGTACATAAATGACAATACTTTAAAAATCTTTTGCAAATTTTATACATACGGTATGTTGGACAGGTGAAGGGTTGCTGAAGGAGGAAATATATTCTGGAAGTTCTTTGAGCCTGGCTTTTTAAAACGATGTAGTGGGCTGTTGGTATAGTCCTTTGTGAGGCCTTGGTCTTCATGTCCTTCACGGGGAAGTTGAACAGACTGGTGCTTTGACAGGGTAATTCGCAGTACCCTCCCATGAAGTCTCTGTCCATTTAGATGGCTCATAGCTACATGTAAATTCAATTAAATTCAATTCAACAAAATGCATGTAAAGTGGGGAATAATTTGACTGGTACTTAACATTTATAATGCACATTAATATTTTTAATTAAAAAAAATTAAAGGTCTATGTGCAAGAAAAAGTTGTTCAACTTTCAGATTTACTTTGTGTTTCAATTCTGCCCAATCTGATTATGACCAGCTGGCACAATTGCATGTCTCGGTGTATCAAAGTCCAGCAAAAGTGTCATCAAAACATTGTTTACATCAGTAGGATAAGATAGCTATCCTAACAAACATGCTTCTATCCACAGATAGCAAGCATATATCTTGAAACCAATAAGAAATTAAAACACAAATATGGTAGAAAATTGCATAATGCTGTACAAAAATGTTATATAATAATAATTTTTAAATATATCCACACTGACTCAAAAGTGTATGTCAGTTTCCATGACCTTTTTACTATCAGAATGGCAGCGTTCCTTTCCCTAAATTTTATTTTTTACCGCAAGAATAGTTAAGTCTGTATGGCTATTATTGTCATCACAAGTATCAGAAATCTGAAGGATTTTCCTAATTCAAGTTGATCAATTATGATTGAGATAATACACGGATTATGGTTCTGTAAAGGATGACTAGCCATGTAAACTAGCCATGATGCTCGTAGGAACAGAGCTCAAAAGTAATGACATTCTGACAGGCTCCATAGTTGTAAACAACTATGACTGCAGCATTTCAGAGGAAACTGCTCTCAAATGAGATGCATTAGGGGAGAAAAGTCAAAGTAGTAGCTGCCTGTCTGCCTCTCCCTACCCAGATTTGTTACAACCTATAGAGGGCGCAGTGAGCTTCCAGCTCCTTTCCCATAATGCCTTGTGATATGCAGATGCTGAGTAGTGGCTAAAGGCAAAACAAAACACTACACACCTAACGGTGCCTCCATAAGGAGAGATGTTCCCCTCCTCTCCCTACCCAGCTCAACCTGGTTGAGAAGTCTGCTTCCATTTATGCATATGGAGAAAGCGGTGACTCAGGTCGAACTGCACAAGGAGAAGCCAGCTGATGGCTGGAAGTAGGGAGCTGCCTATTTGACGTTACTCACCATTCTCACCTTTTTTTCTAAACTATGTTTTTTCTTGAAATGTTGCAGTGTTTCTGATTAATACATAATTGTTTATAACTAGGAAGCCTGGTAGAATTTCATGTTCCTTGTGGTTAGGGCATAAGTTTCCTTCATAGGTTCCCTTAAATGGGTTTTAAATAAAGAATTCAACATTGTTATTAAAAGCCATGAAACCTGATGTCCGTTTTTCTGCTCCTGTTTAAATGGTTGTAAATGGTGAAGCAGGAATAAATATGTTTATTCGTTTCAATTTAGAATAAAACATAATAAGCACAAAGCTTTGATTCAAGTGAACTTTTGGGTTATGCCAGACAATTTTTGATGGATAATTTATATAATTTTGCATTTAAATTACATTTTAGAAGTAAAAGTTAAGCAGTCAATATAATTGACCAAACCCCATAAATAGCCCCCTATGTGCATGGGGTTGAGCTGCAATACCAGACAGAGAACATAAACATGCATGGCAGTGTTTCTGGGGCAAAAAGCACCCTCTCTAATGCAGACAACTCTTTTTAAGCTCTCACCAAGCTGTGCTTGAGTTGCATCTGCCATCTGGACCAATGCATTTTCTTTCTTATTAAACAGAATCTTCACACGATGGACATCACCATATACTCCTGAAAAATTAAAAGAAAAAAAAAAAAAAACCTATAAAGATTTGGCTTTTTTTCAGTAACAAGTTGCAATGTCAGACATATTCTAGTGAAGAAAAACATATGTTCCGCTCACCAATTCTTTTGTATTCACTAATCAAACCAGGTGTCGGTTTGTAAGAGCACAGAGACTCTCAGTGGATCGCTGGGCAGTGTACAGCTTTTAGGAAAGGCTTCTTTAGCTTCATGTAAAATTACAAATTATTTTATCTATTGAAAACAGTTATTAAATAGTACATAATACATTTGTACTACGTCCATTAAAAACATGCATTACAATAAAAAGCATTTGTGATTTAATATGGAGTTTGAGAAGCCTTTCCATATCCTTAATAGAACATACATTATTTGAGGAACAACGTATTTATGGAAGCTGCTGAATTCTACAATGTAATTTATTAAAGGCATCCAATTGTCAGCAGTGGTTATCAGATACACAACTTATTGTTTCAAAACTGGTGTTAAAGAGAGCTAATCATTTTTAAAATTAACACATTTTGTAGTAAAAATTCATTTTTAAGCAAATAATACAAATGTGCTTATCACTTATTTGACTTTGTTTTATTATTTAGAGTTCCTTTAATTTTACTGTGAATGTGACATTAGTTGTTTTACAAAGAACGAAAACTGCTTACCAAACAAGATAAATAGGGCATGGGGTAAGATTACCTGTTGAAAAAAAATCAGGTATTGTTTAGCAAAACAAGTAATATAGAACATCGTCCTATTAAGTAGCAATAAGCCACTAAAAGTATCTCTTTCATTGGTTGACCTGACTCTCTAATGGACGCACATTCCTCCATATGGAACACTACTTTTGAAATATCTGGCTAAACAACGCTTTATCCCTAGTGATATCAGCAGATTGCCAAGCAAGTATATGTTTAAAATTGGATTAACTACATAAGACAATCTCTGTAAGGAACGCTAATAGCTGTAAAATATATCATAATAATATTCTACTAGCACTAAGTTACGGCTTATGGTGTGTGACACATGTATGCCAATATTCTGCCTAATGGAGTCATTAATAGACTTTCTATTACATAAATTAAAGCTAAGGATTTCACAAGACACAGGCTTGGAAACACAATTCTATGCAGTGAACATGTACTTACTAACAAATATTGTACAGTCTGACTTACATCAGGATTTAAATTACTGATTAACAAAACAGAGTGTCCTGGAATCACGGTCAAGCCAGGAATTGCCATACGACCAGTGATAGCAGAAGTGGTGAGAGCAAGAGGTCCAAGAGCACCAGGAACACTTGAGACTGACAGTCCTAAACAGCAAAAAAAATAAATAAAGTTCAATATTGTAATCAAAGTGTTTTGTTCAGAATTACAAAAAAAGTTAAAAATCTACTTTGTCCCAACAACAGTACCACTCGTGTCTATGTCTGATATCTCAACTAAACCCTATTAACATAAATAAGAATACTGAACAATACAGGCAGGGTTGACGAACAAGGGTCACTTTCATGTTGCCAGAGCCATGGCAAAAAGACAGGGACAGGTTCCCTTATTACAACCAGCTAAGTGTAGTATATAATTATTATTATTATTTTTTTTAAAGCGCCATTGATTCCAGGGCGCTGTACATTCGAGGGGGTTACATACATAACATAAGTCAAACGAGTACAAAAGAATAAGTGATGAATGACAATTTGCATGACAGCGGGAGAGAGGACCCTACCCGCGAGGGATTACAATCTACAAGGAGGGGGAAAGAGACAGAAGGGAAGGGCAGACATGTTTGTGGAGGTGTAGTGGCAGCAGGGTTATTGTAGGTTATAGGCAAGCCTGAAGAAATGGGTTTTCAGATTGCTTTTGAAGCTGGTGAAAGTGGAGGAGAGTCTGATGTGTTGGGGTACTGAGTTCCAGAGTGTGGGGGAAGCACGAGCGAAGTCTTGGAGACTGTTTTGTGAGGAGCTGATAAGAGGAGAAGAAGGTCCTGTGAGGAGCCGAGATTGCGTGAGAGGAGGTATATAGAGATTAAGGCAGAGATGTATGGAGGGGAGAGGTCATGGAGAGCCTTGTAGGTCATGGTTAGTAGCTTGAAATGAATTCGCTGGGCAATGGGAAGCCAGTGAAGGGATTTGGCAGAGGGGAAAAGGCAGAGGAGTAGCGAGGAGACAGCTGGATAAGAAATGGGCAGCAGAGTTGAGAATTGTTTTGAAGGGGAGCAAGAGTGCTAGACGGAGGCCACAGAGAAGGAAAGTGCAGTAGTCCGAGGCGGAGATTGACAAGGGCGTGGACCAGCATTTTTGTAGTGTCATAGTTTTGAGGAATGAGCGGATTTCGAGAGATGTTTTTCAGGTGGAGGCGGCAGGCAGAGGTGAGGTTTTGGATGTGTGGTTTGAAAGATAGAACGGAGTCCAGGATTACCCCAAGGCAGCGGACTTGCGGGACAGGTGAGAGAGTTTAGCCGTTGACGGAGATAGAGAGATCAGGGGGAGGGGTAGAGTTGGACGGTGGAAAGATGATGAGTTCTGTTTTCTCCACATTTAGTTTTAGGAGACGTGAGGAGAAGGAGTCAGGATCCAGGAGAGTACAGAAGTGACATCTGGGCCGGAGATGTAGAGTTGGGTATCGTCAGCATACAGGTGGTAATGAAAGCCGTGTGATGCATAGCTTCATGCATCATTTGTGAGGCAAAAAAAAAAAACTTAAGTTCGTCCAATTCACCTTATGAGCTTGTAAAAAACTTGATAAAGCAGATAACAGTTGTCCTTGTTTTAAAGGAAAAGAATTCCTTCCAGACTACGAATTTAGAAACCAGAAAAAAAATCCATGGATAATGTGTATGTATATAGGCCCTTTATAAACTTTTTGTTTGATAGTTCACCACAGCAAGTGGCAGTCTCAATGCTCTTACAGTAAAGAATATCCTTCTATTCTTGTGCAGAAACCTTTTTGTTGCTCATCTTTGAATCTGCTCAACCTTTGCTATGTCCTTATTTGACACTGGTGCCCAAAATGGTACATCATATTCCATGTGTGATGGAACTAATGATTTGTACAGTGTTAGAAAGATGTTCTCATGTGTATTATATACTCTGACAGCTGTTGCCTGATACTGGCTGCTATGATTTACTCGAAAACATTGGATTGATTCAGAGAAACTATAGTGTCTAACAACATGGCAGAAACTCAAGGATGTAAATTACCAGGCAGCTCTTACCTGGCTGGACTTGATTGACAAGTCTCTTTTGTGTATTGGAAGAAACCTGTCTTAAGACTACATGGATGGGACGATATCAATAGGCAGCTACTTTGTTGACTTTAAGTCCCATTCCTGCCATAAAGTAAATTGTTATGAAGGAGTCCGTCCCTGTTTCATGCTGCCTCTGGTTCTGGTCTTACGAATATTAATTTATAAATTAACCAAAGAAACAAAAGATCCCTCCCTAGTCTGTAGGGAATCGCCAAAAACCAATAAATCAACCAAAAAGCATAAAGGTGCAAAGAGAAAATTTGTACATTTTTATATTTGCGTAAAATCTTTTTCTCATCTGATTCATTGAGTGGGTGTGTGTGTGTGTGGGGGGGAGGGGGGGCTGCACCTTCGGTATATTCAATTGCTCTAGAAGGCTGATATTAGGAGGGACTCTGCCCAAGCCAGCTATATATCTTTTACTGATGCCAGGCTTCTTAGCTGGTACAAAAGCTGTAGTAGGAAGAAAAAAAAAAACACAATCCGATTCGAAGAGGAAAACATCAAAGATGAGAATCTGAAAAAGGCAAGAAAAAAAAAAAAGGGGAGAGGGTGGGATCTGTTTCCCCTATGCATCAGACTAATAAGGATTTTACGGTAAGTACAAAAATCCAAATTTCTTGTCAATATCATTTCTTTCAATAAGAAAACATATTGACAGCAGAGCCTCATTATTGCAGCAGTCAGTTAGCACACTACTCGCTAACGTACTTTGCATCCCAGGATTGTGTCAGCCGAAGCTAAGGTATGGATTTGGTAGAATTTAGTAAAAGTATGAACTGAGGCCCAGGTCGCAACTTTGCAGACCTATGAAGCCAAAGCATGATTCCGCTCTGCCCAAGAGGTACAGACCGCTTGAGGGGAATGAGCGGTTACGCGAAACAGAAGAGGTTCACACCTGGACCGGTATTCTTCCAAAATTGCGGACCGGATCCAGCTGGTAATGATGGCCTTAGAGGCCGTACTGCTTCAGTGTGGACGCTCTGGAACGACAAAAAAGGGAGTCTGAGCACCTGAAATATTTAGTGGCAGTGAAGTAGATTCAAACGGCTCTGACAACAGCCAAACAATGCAATGACCGCTCTTGAGGGGTAGAGGGAAAGGATAGATGTAGAGGGCAAAAAGAGTCCAAAATTTTTTTTATAAATTGACTGCACACTACAATTATTTTGTTGCAAACACACAAAGGAGTATTTTATTACAAAATTTACTACAGGCTCCAGTGAGAATATTTAAATGTCGCTATAAAGAAGGTTTAGAAATGGAGGAAACGGGCCGTGGCCCTAGAAGACACAGGAGCCAAACCTTCTTTATAGTGACATTTTGTGAAAAAACCTTCTTTATAGTGACTTTTTGAGAAAGGTCGGATGACCGAAACGTCTTTTACAGTCACATTTAAATATTCTCACTGGAGCCTGTAGTAAATTTTGTAATAAAAAATACTCCTTTGTGTGTTTGCAACAAAATAATTGTAGTGTGCAGTCAATTTATAAAAAAAATTTTGGACTCATATGCTCTGACTTGCACCTTCTACACATATTCTATTTTACCAAGTGCTTTTCCCTATTGAAAACCTTTCTGAGGGCAAAAAGAGGGCAGAACTATGTCTTCATCAAGGTGGAACAAGGAAACCACCTTAGGGAGAAATGAAGGCACAGGACTAGTGATGAGCGAATGTGTTGACAATTATCATCTTATAGATAACAGATTTTTGAAATTATCATGCCGATATTTGATAATCGCCGATGAACATTAAAGTCTACGGGAGAGCAACACCACCTTCATTTTTACACCCAAACAGGGGAGGAGAAGCTGTGATTAACATCCACAACAGTAAACTGGATATGTGCTACATCTTAGGCAAGACAATTAGGCTATAAAAGTGACAGAAAAAAATTCACAGACTAAAATAATTCATTATGTTCAACAGCTAACCGAAAACATGAGGACGGCGTAGCCACAGTGGGTACAGCGGTAGCAGCAGCTATGGGGACCCTTTCATACAAACAAGACACCGCTATTGGAAATGGCACATGGGAACTGCCAGGAGACCCATAGCACTTTTTTGCACCAGAGACCAACAACTTTTCATATATGCGGTGCTAGTGGCAGCAAGAACGTTTCAACCGGGAACATGGAGGTTCAGCTGGCAGGGCCTCAGTTACAGCGGGTGCGGCGAGAGACACGGCCACATGCAGCTAAATCAAATGGGGTGGACACCCATTACTACTTCCTATTTTTAACATATCACCGGGCACCTTTTTCATTCCAGCCCCTGGCAGGAATACTACCCAATTGCCACCCCTGGCATCCAATATAAAGTAGCATGACCCCACATCCACCAAAAAATGCCCTTATGGATACTCAGAATACACATTCCCAATAAGAAATTGACTATTTAAAAAATATAAAGATTTTTCCAATCTTGCTTCTGCTGCTACGGCTACTTGCCTTTCTACTGCTTGCATGTTGTGGACGTTGTACCACCTTGACATTAGAACGTGAAGCTGACACAACAGATGTCTCCAGTGGAGGCCTGTGTCAAATTCCTGCATTCTATTGTCAAGTGGGTTGAAGGAAATTGCTCACTTTTGATTTGGAACATTGATCAAGGAGGGTGGACACCCAGCAACTGCTCTTCATTTTGATGGCCTTGAATCGACGTAAATTAGCTTTTTGTCAATAAGACCTGTACTATTGGTTTCTTTTACAGCGGCATGCCACCAAAACCAGCAAAGATGCCCTTGATAGAACCTCAGATTAAAAGATTAACAAGTGCCGGAAGAAAGTAATCTTTAAACCATCATTTTAGTTGAACTGGACATTGAAGCAAGGACTGCAATAAGAGTATTTAAATGTTATATGGATTAGTATGGCAGTCTTCGCACCACTGACAACGGGCACAATTTACTAGGAAATATGTATAACATAATTTGCGTACAAGTGAGCTCTTGTCGCCAAACAGATGCACGGACTTATTTAAAAGTTATAGGGATACGTTATGCCGGTTTTGGGAACACTGACACGCAGGGAGTGCAACAGACCTGGAAAAACAAAAGGGCCAATTTCACCTGCTGGCCAAAAAAGTGGTAAAAAAACATTGCTTTTTCAATTCAAGGTTACAGAACACACTGGGCTACACAATATCACCCTTCCCTTCCAAAGCCTCTCCTCCTACCGCCCCCCACCCTCCACCCCTGTGGCTGCACACACCAGTAGATATCTTTAAAATTTTCTCAAACTAAATAAGAATTGAAATTCTCTAATCTAACTCTATTCTAAGCTACAGCTAGGTGGATGGTTTTGTGTATTAGAAGAGACTCTCTCTCAGAGCTATTGGTTTAAACGCTGAGACATCCTACTGTGAAGTGACAGACAGAGAATGAGCTGAACAGGAACTGCAGTTGCATAGATAAAACAAGGTCACGTGATTTTTGCAGCCAATGAGATCCATACACCGCCCAGTCATGACGTTGTATATCCTCCTCACCCCCCTTTATCCTTGGAGCGGATTGGCTGGCCACCAAAATTACAGGAAACACTGAAAATGGCGCGATAGTAAAAGATTATCTATAAGATTGTCACCTAAACTATCGCGTGATCGGAAATTTCAGATAAGCCTAAAAACCGTGCCGATTTCAACTTTTGTCGATAATATCGCTCATCCCTACACAGGACCTAAGGCGACTTTGTCCTTATAAAGAACAAAAAACACGTATCTACAACAAGTGACACCAGTTCAGGCACTCAACAGATAGATTTAATGGCTACAACAAAGGCCATCTTCCAAGAAAGCAAACTGAGGGAAACTTACTGCATGGCCTTCAAAACAAGATTTAAGTCCCACGGATCCAGCGGCCTGTGAACTGGTGGGACGGAGCAAGTGACAAAAAAGTCTTGACCTGAGGATGGGAGACTAAGGCGCACTGAAAAAGAACAGAGAAACCAGAGACCTGTCCTCTCAAGGAGGAAACGCGGATGCCCTTCTTGAGACCTGACTAATGGAATGATAGTACTCGAGTAGTACAACCTAAGGGAAGAAAACACTGTGGCTCGCGCCAGGCAAAGGAGACCTTCTAGGTACAATAATAAGTACAGGCAAACTGCGGTTTGCAGGCCAAAATCTCAGTCTGAATGACAGAATCTAAAAAACACAAGATTTTAGAACTGTGGTTTCAACAGCCATGCCATCAAATGCAGCTGAGGTAAAAGTACAATGGAATAGTGGACCTTGACAGAAGAGGTCAGTGCACAGAGGGAAGAGCCACAGGATATTTGCCAACAGGGCAATAAGATCCGCATACCAAGCCCTGCGTGGCCAATCTGAAGCGATGTGTATTGCTAGAATCTTCTCGCTCCTGAGGTACTCGAGGAAGGAGGGGTAGATAGGAAAAAGGGTAAACCAGCGCAAACTGAGTCAACGGCAGAACCAACTTGTCCACAGCAAGAGCCCGAGAGTCTTGTGACCTGGATACAGGATTCAGAAACTAATGGTTGAGGCGGGATGCAAAAAGAGATTGACATCGGGAGTGTCCCACCTCCACCAAAGAACTTGAAATATCTCTAGCACAAGAGACCACTCCCATGGATCCATCAACATTTGACTGAGGAGATTAGCAATCCAATTCTCCACCCCGAAATTAAAACCATGGACAGGGATAGAACTTAGGTGAGGCACTTCAGATGTCAATCTGTTTAAATCCCACCTCAACCATCAGTTCCCAAATCATGTATCTAGGTCCCAAGACCATATAAATGCCAAAAAACAAAGTCAGAGCATGTAGGAACCTTAGGTAAGAGGGATCTGGTCACTGGGAATCAGGATTAGGCTGAGCCTCTCAATAGGCCATTCAGCTCTGTATATACCATATATATATATATAAAAAATTATATATTATATATATATTATATATGCAAAAAATAAAAATTTTCACCGTCCCAGATAGTGGTTTTAAAGGGCCCCGGCAGTGAAAGCCCCCCCCATTTTAGGTCTCGTGAGAAGGAATACGCGCCTCGGGTGCTTTTTAAACCCCAAAAATCAGAGAAAAACTTTCACAGATTGGAATTAGGTTTTGGGAAGTAAAAGGGGGGGACGGTTTTTGAAATCAGTTAGGAGACGGGGTAGGATTTCATTTTTGACATGATACGTTGACCAAAAAAAAGTCATTTTTTTAAATCCCATTTTAAAAAGCGGGTGATTATTGAGCACGGTGTGAAGTAGTATAGTTTTTGTTGAGGTTAGTGGAATTTAAATCAAGGTATTTAAAAGAGGCAGTCCCCTTAAATGAAAAATTTGGATTTTAGTTGTTTAAGGGTAGGGCCCCTTGATGTTCAAATTAAAACCCTTTTTGGGATATTTAAACTTTATGTAGCTTCGAGCCATTTTGTTCAGAGCTGGGAGCACCGTGGCAGAAATTTTGAGGGTTTGAGAGGACGTAGCAGATCGTCCAAAAAGGGGTTAAAATTTGACTGAGGGTTAGCAAATTTGAATGCCATGGATAGAATCTCCGCCCTTTATCATTTGCATTGAGCTCCATAACCCAAGTTTTGGGGTTAAGGGGGAAAAAAGGGGCTTTCCCTGCCTGGTACCATTGTTATGAAAGGGGGGGGGAAAGGACCCATGTGGAATTTGAGCCTTAGGAAGGGGTACAGTGAAAAGATTTGTTCGCTTCCCGGCCCAGATGCCCCCAAAATCCTTACAAAAGACCAGCCCCCTGGTCAAAGCCTTTTCGGATTAGTGATAAAAAAACCACGGGGAAAGTTTGGTATGCTGGATGTACTGGATTAACGAAAGTTTTTAAAGGTATTATCCCTCGCCTCCGTGGAGGGCACAAACCCCACCTGATCAAGGTGTATTAAATAACCCACTAAGGGGCTTTGCTCAAGGCGTAATTTAGAAAAAAAGCTTGGCGTCCTGTTTATAAGAAAATGGGCCGGTACTTTGGACAAAGGGGATCCCTCCCCTCCTTCGGGGATCACCGTGATGTAGGCTTGCGGGAAAGCGGGATCAAAGAAAAAACCCAAGATACCAATTAAAAAGGCCTTAAGGGAGGAAAAGACCCTCATCAGGTTTTTTTTTAAAAGGTTTTTTATGAATTTTGTCATTAAACAAAAAAAGAAAACAACATTTCTCACTTTTCCCCTTTCCCTTTTGGCAGTAAAAAAGAAGCAACAAAAAAAAAAACAATGGTAGACAAGTAGGCAAACTCACAAATTCTCAACAGTTTTTCAGAAGAGTACATGTGTTCATTTTTTGGTTCAACTATGATAAAGGATCATTAGCAAGCATAAAAAGGAAAATTGATAGTCATGCGGCCTTTTCCCAGTACCCTTGTTCTCAAGTCTTTCCTGCCCACCAATCATGTCCATACATCACTCCCTCATTCACATTCCCGGCTCTGGTCGGTCCCCCAAAAACCCCTCAAAAATACCCCGTCTGACTACAATCCTTTACCAGACGATTGGAAGCTTTGGGGAAATCCCTTAGCAGATATGTGACCTTGTACGGGGGATTTCCGCTTTAACCCACTTTTTCCCACTGCTCTAAGGGGGGGATTTTAGGCGGTTTCCGTTCAAAAAAAATATTTTTCCTCGCGAAAATAGAGGGAAAATACAAAGTACGTCTGCCTTACTCGGGATAAATTCCTCCCTTTTCTAAGAGACTTTTTTCGTGGTGAACACAATTGGGGAAAACCCCCCTTTCCTGTTTAAAAACCAGGAACCCAGCCAATAGTTTTGCCAAATGGGCATTCCATACCAGTGGAGAAATGTTCCTCTATCTGAACCACACTGGAACAAGCGGGGAGGGGGAGACAAGCTTTTGGGTTACAGCCAAATCGGGTGTAAAGAAAAACCTAGGGGCCATTTAGTTTAAATAGTTGATCCTTAGCACTTAACTGTTAAGCCCGGGAAAAATTTTTAAAATTCGGGAACGCTTCATCGGGTAAAAAGAATTTGTCCCTTTGCACCCCCAAAGGAAAATCGCAGAGGGGAAGTCTGACCCCTTTTAGGCCCTTTAGATGGAAGGGAAATGGTTTCTTGGGGGTAACCGCCTCATAATAGCTCCAAGTCCCCATATCAAGGGGTTTCCCCCACCCATCCCAAAACGCGCCACCCCCGCATGTTTTTGGAAGTATCGAAAAAGGGACCCCCTTGGAAGGTAAAATGCAATAAATCTCTGCAAAGTCAGAAATTCCATTCTGTACAGGGGAAAAGATATTTCAATCCAGGGTACCCCAAAATCCTAATCCGGGAGGTCTATTAGCTTGGCAATTTTTTGTTACCCCCCAAAGGGGAAAAACGGGGCCCAAACATTTTCCTCCCCTTGGCCGTAAGGTAAAGAAGGTCTTCCCCCCAAATATCGCCGACTCATCAGTGAGTGATTGGATGGAAATTTTTTCCCTTCTGTAAGGAAATTGGCCACCCCCTCCTGCGGGGCCCACCGTGAGCCCCCACCCAGGATGGATCATCGTTTCTCCTGGAACCATTTGATATGTGCGCTAACTGGACCACTCATAATAAATATATAGGCCCGGAAATCCCACCCCACCTCTGTTAGGAGCCTTAAGTGTATCCAATTAGACGGGGGGTTGTACCCCCCCAAGGAAAGAAAAAAATAATTTTCCAGCCCACAAATTGTGATTGGAAGCACCCCCGGACCCCGCCGGGTATAAGTACAAAATCTGGGGCATTATCACCTTTTTAAAACTATGTTTATCCTTCCAAAAAGGGACAAAGGAGACCCCCCACGCTTCATCAGACTCCAATTGTCTCAGCATGGCGGGGTTTTTTGATCACTAAATTAGGGGATCTTTTTGAAAAACTTTTTCCCCCCCCCCCCCCATTTTTTTGAATTGATGCCCCCCGGGAGTAGAGTAGGTCACCCCCCGGGTCAACGTTATCAGCAAAACAGACAGAATTTCCCCATTTTCACCCGAAACCCAAAACCACCAAAAATTTAAATTCACCGTTTCAACAGACCTCCAAAGATGACCGGATCCCCAAATATCAAATATATTTGCTAAGCGAAGTTTCTCTTCAAGCCCCACAATGATCCACCCCCATGTTTGTATGTGCCTTAATCATGAGTTTAAAGGTTCCATAATAAGGGCAAAAACAGGGGTGAGAGGGGCCCCCTTTTTAGAAAACCCTCCCAATGGGAACGGGGAGACAACACCCGTTTTACTCTAACCTTGCCGTGGGTTGTAATAAAAAAAAGCGTACCTTTTAAAAAAATTAAAAGGGAACCCCCATTCGCGTAGCACTAGCCAAAAAACCCTCACTCCACCGAGTCAATGCCTTTCATTTCAAAGGGCGGCAACCCCCCTACCCCCCCGCATTTGTGTGAGCTATTTGTAATTGGTGAATAGTCGCCGAAGATTATAGGGCAGTTTTTCCCCGGCATGAACCCCAGATGTTCTGACAACAAGTGACTGAATCACCCCATTTAGTCTCAGTGCCAACTTTCGCCAGTATCTTTGCACCCAAAGTTGAGAAAGGGGATTGGCCTATATGAGCTGCATTGACAGGGGTCTCCCCGGTTTGTGGGGGACATTGTGATCCCCGCTTCGAAAAGGAAGGCGGCGGGGACTCCTCGCAGCCGCAGCCTCAAAAGCCTCTCCATCTGCGCCATTATTCTGTGTCGTTGTACATTCCGGGGAAACCCCATCAGGTCCCGGCGTCTTATGCGTCGTAGTCCCCCTTTACCCCTCCCAATTTTCCCACCCGATATGTAAACATAAGTCGTCGCCCTTCACGGGTTTGTACGGGTTTCTATTTTGTCCAAAAGTGGATTATTCCCTATCCTTTAAAATTTCCCATTTCTGGAGGCTATAACTTTTGAAATATGAGGAAAATTGTTCAAGATTTGTCCTGGCTCTGATTAGAGACCCCATTGCACAAAACCCTTTGGGCCCCCACTGTCTGGTGTTTCTGTTCTGGCAAGGACGCCAGTGCTCTACCATTTTTATCCCCTTTCACGAAAAATAATTTGTTTTTGTGCAAGCGTTTTTTTGAGTATAGTCTGCCAAGTGAAAGGGTTGCCCTCGAGCCATTAGCAACTGCCCCCCGCACCGAAGTTGGGTTCGGGACATATGCTGCTTCCCTCTCAGAAACTTCAGCCCCCAATTTCCCTCTTTCCCCCCCCAACCCACTCATCCTGCAATACTAAAATTATTGCCTCGTAGAACAGTTTTTGAGCACCCCAATCCACCGGGGGATTTACAGAGCCCTCGTTACTTTCCAGTACTCTTTTTTTCCTGACTTCCCCGTTTTTTTGGCACCTCAAAATCGAGGATTTAGCCCCACATTTCCCCTAGGCCCTGCGTCGGAGATGAAAAATAAAAGTTCAAAGGGCATGGTCTGAATCCCACGAGGGAGGTATCTGCGACCGGTACCTAGCAATATTTCCTTGGACACGAAAGCCAATTAGTCGGGAAAGAGGTAATGAGCCGGCGTAAAACAAAAAGGGAAATGCCCCATCTCTGGGATGCACCACCCCCTGCTTCTATTTGGGCCATTGTTATTGCCCATCTTTTTTGGGTTCTATTATGCATCATGGGGGGCAGACGGGCCTGCTTGTTAGGGTGGGGTTAAAATTCCAAAAGGAGCAGCGGTGCCCGGGTATTTGAAATTTTGCCATAAGAGCACCGGACCCCCCCCATTAAAGGGGGAGGGAAAGATACTCCCCCAAGGAAATTTGAACCCCCCAAATTTTGCATGTAGGAGCACTACCCTTCCCAATGGATCTATGTGAGATCCCGTAGCTGAAATGGTGGATTGTTGATCAAGACCCCCGGGGCCCCTCGGGAATAGAGTACACGCAGGTAGCCTCCCCACCCAAGGTCTTTTAACGTAGGTCCCCTTTCCCCCCAAGGTGTGTCTCTTTAAAAAAACAATGGGGATTTGGGTTTTGACATGTTAAAACATTTCTCTTTTTAGCTTACAGTTTAAACCCCGACTTCCAGGACACTATGTACAATCCGCCATCGCAACCATTGACAAAAAATACCACTCATGAAACCCCTAGACCAGAACCGACACCGCATACAAAAACCCTTTAACAAAGAAAGTGCTCAACCTTACTAGGGCCAAAGGGCCTAAGTTTCCCCATCCCCCCCCCTGCTCAAAGCCCCAACCTGCCCAGCCTTCAAAACCCCCAAAATTTCTAAACTTCAAAAAAAGAAATCGGGGAACCCCCCAAGGGGCGCAATTGGCCTCCCTTTATGTAGGGAAAAAGTACCTAAATGGGACCCCTTTTAAAAAAAGCCTTTAGAAAAAACCCGTAAAGGAAAAAAAACAAGGGCCGTGCTCTACCGTAGCAAAAGGACCTTTAAAAAAATATACTAACACAGGCCAAAAAAGGAAGACCGGTGATTAGACTATAAAAGGGACAGATGCCCCTGTCTCGCATGTTTTTTACACAGCCAGGCCCGTAAACACAAAATCAGGACGTCGGGGAACCCTTATTAACCCGCGAAGCTTCCTTGGTGTCATAAAGAAAACGGCGGTTTATGCTGGACTTCGTTAGTAGGGTATAACATGGCGTATTTTTTATTCCGCCTCCCTAAACGGTGCAAAGGGGAATTGCCCCTTCTTTTCTGCACTTAGATGTAAATCGGGGTAAAAGGACAATTTTCTGTTTTCGTCAAATATCACCCTTTTTTCTGGCAGTGGACAATACAAGGGTCCTTTTCTCGTAATTAAAAGCTTTAAAAAAGAAAGGTCGGGGGGGAGCACCAGGACAAGGCTTCGTGGAAAGCGGTTTTGGCCCCTCAACTACAAAGCGGGTGAGAATCAATGGGAGCCAGGATTTCCTTTTAGTGGCTTACAAACTTTTCTGGGAGGAGCTTTCCACCCCTTCCGGCAGGCCCAAAATAGCACATTGTTCGTTGCTACGTTTTTAGCATCCCTTTCCCTAGCTTGCAGGGTTTTTACTTGTTGGGTGAGTGTCATGGATTTCCGATTAGAGGTCGAGATTCCTCTACCCCCCTTAGTTAAAGTTCGGCCTCTACAGTTCTCTCCTTGATTTATCCATGTCGTAGTGAAGTCTGTTGACTCCCCCTGAGTTTGGGCAATTTTGGTGGGCATGTGGTCTGGCAATGGCATAGCCAAATTTTTTTCTCGTGTCCAGCGCCATTGGAAGAGTGCCGATTGCGAAGGCTGTCAGTTTGATATTGTGTCCTTGTGGTTTTATTTTGTGTGGAAAAGGGTGCTGTTGGTTTCTGTTGCGGCCCCTATGTGGATTGGGCGGCGCACCCAAAAATTGATCAAGTAATGGCACTTAAGGACTAGGTCCCCCCAAGTCTCAAAACTTTATCATAAAGGGTGATGGATAAGGGTGCAGCAGGAGTCTGTGAGTTAGGCAGCCGCAATGAAATTCAAAATGCAGTGGGTGTAAGTTGGATACAAAAAAGGGCGAGTACTACCTTAATCACAGGTGTCCTATTAGTCAAAATTTTAAATTGGAACTCAGTAAGGCTGCGGGTTTAAAGGGGTTTCCCTAAAGGTTCTGGCTTTCGGGTGACAAGTACTGCTGTTTTGAAAGGGCAGCTATAGATAAATACAGGAAAGTGTCTGGTACTTCAGTCAGTTCGTAGGTGGCTGCTTTTAAAAAAACCCCAAACATTGAAGAGATAAAGAGTATGGACTTGGGCCCCACAAAGTCCTAGTTATTTAGGAGACACAAATAGGGGAAAATTCAGAGGAAGTAGATCAGTTTTGTGTGGGTGTCAGCCCCCTTTTCCACCCTAGTGTCCCCTGTAGCTTTGGGCTTAACCAAAGGGAGCTCAGCCAATGCCACATGTTAGAACAAAGGCGCCCACTAGGAGTTTTTTGTGCCCTTTGGTATGCCCGGTGCAGTGGGTTTGATGGTCAATGCCATACTTTGAAGGTCTCTCCCACAAGGTAAATTCCTTTCCCTTCCCTCTGATTCTGCAGGAATTTTTCCCCCCTCCCCCCTCTAAAAATTATTTGGGGCGCGCTTTCGGCCCCTCTGCTCCCCTCTCCAGGGGTTTCGGCGTTTGGTCCCGGGTCTGTTCTGCTGCCCCCCACCCCCTGACCTCTCTGCTTGTGTTTCTCATGTGCACTAATTCCGCCCCTTCCCAGACACTTCTTCACAGGCGAGCCGCACCCCTCTCCCGCAGGGCCCCCGGGTGGGTGCAGGCAGTCCCGAGTCTAGAGCAGGTATTTGTGATGGTTGTTTTGCCCCCTTTAAGCGCCCCGCAAAGGTAATTACTAGGTTTCCAGCAGCTCAAAGGTCCCTTTGTCCTCCCTTTTTTGCCTGGGCAGTATTGATCCCCCCAGAGAGCTAATCATGATTTTCACAGGGGAACAGGAGCTCAAAACCACAGTCCCCCACCCATGAAGGTGGCCAGCCCCCCCTACTCAGAGTTGTGTAAAATTTTGCATAAAAACCCCAAAGGGCCGGGGTCCCCCAATGGGAGGGTAATTTGCCCTTTAAGTTCTCAGCTGTAAAAGGGCCCCCCAAGAGGAGGATCTTGAGGAAATTTTGGATCTAGTGTTAGTTTTAACAATAATGTTGCAGAGAAGGCATTAAAGTACCCGGGTCAGACTAGTTTGGGTTTGGGGAGTTATATAAAAAGAGTAGTAGTATGGAAAGCCCCTTTAAAAACTCCTCTAAGTGGCTAAACGGCCCCTTTGGGTTTTTTCTAGGGGGAATGAAAAGGGGAAGCCCCTTTTTTTTATTAAGGCCTAAACCAAAACATCTGCCGGGTTTTTAACTCAGGATGAATGGCTGGAGTAAATTTTGGTAAACCTTTATATTAACAGCGCATTTAATGAGCCATGCTTGACAAAGAGGGGTTTACCCGAAACGTAGCAGAGTGTACTATGCCAAGTGATGCCACTAGTAACTCCTAAATCTTAGACTCCCATGTAGATCCTGCCTTTGGGAAAGCAAGTACGGTAAGGGTGTTCTCAATAAATGTAAAATTACTTTTTATATTGCCTGTGTTTTTTTGGACTTTTGACTTAAAAAAAAAGTTTTTGAATAAAATGTTTTTAAAGAAAAAAATTTGAAATGGCTTAACCCCCCATGGGAAGGAGATACAATGGTGGTTTTTCTTTAGAGAAAGTGTGCAAATTTGTCGGGGATCCTCTAGTTTTTGCTCCATAAGCTGAAGGAATTTTTTTTCGATCTTTTAAAAAATTCTCAAGTCCGCTCGAACATAGATTGTGACCCACCCAGGGCACTTAAAAAAGAAGAAAGGGCTGTGTTTATGAGACATTTCCCCTTTTAAATCTGGCTCCGTGCTTTATATATCCCCAAAGAAGCATTTGAGGGTTCCCCCTTGGATAAGGGTGTGGTGTTGATAATGCGTGAAAGGGGAAGAGTCAATTGTGTTTCCAACCGACAGACAAAGGGAGTCGGGTAAAAGGGATCATTTAATTTTAGGAAAAGGGGCCCGGTATGTGTGGAAGGGTAATCACAATGTACTAGGGGGGATTGAATATGATGTTTCCAAAAGGGGACCTTCAAGGTGTCAATACGAAGATGAGGGAGAATATAATCAATACAGCTGCATGTGCTGTGTAGGGCGAAAAAAAAAAACACAACCCCTGGTGAAGACGTCGCCAGGCGTCTAGCATCTGTATGTTATGTAAACGTTTCCGAAGACCGTTGAGGGTGAGAAAAGATATGAACAAGTGGCAAGTTGGGGGTCCCAAATTTGGGGGGTTTGAGGGAAAAGTTAAAGTCAACACAAAGGACAATCTGTCCTTGGGCAAAACATGTGAGAGTGTCTAAAGTATTAGTAAAAAAGGAGAGTTGCTCAGGAACAATTCTGCATTATAGAGTAGCTGACGGCCAGCTCCCCCGTCGCCCTTAAATAGAGTCGCTTCGGAAGATGCAGGGATGGAGTGCCATGACGGGCTATGGCAAGTCATTGTTTGAATAAGAAGTTGCTCCTCTCTTGCATGTTTTGAGGAAAGTAAGACTTTAGTTTTAGTTTGAGAATCATGAGAGTAAGCAATGGTAGCCGAGACCTCCAACATAGGACCATGGCCTCTGTGTAGTATGGAGGTAGAGGTTGGTTGAGTGGCATGCAGGTGTTCGGATGAGGACCTCAAGGCAGTTGTCAACGGCCCTCTTGCCGGCAGGTGTGAGAGGACGGCGGGCAGCTCTGCAGTGGGTGAGAGGGGTCACCCCAAGAGGGCCGGTAGATGTTGAGGAAATGGCCAAATATGAGGTATCCTATAAAGGGGGGGGGGGTCGTGACCCCTCTACCACATTGTGAAGGAGCTGTTGTGCCATTGCTGAGGTCTTCTGCTGCCCAATTAATTGAGCCTGAGCATGTGAACCTGGACTTGATGCAGGCGGGAAAAGCGGCGCAGTGGTGGTAGCCGCCATTATATTGTGTGAGGACAACCCCTCCTTAGCCGAAGAAACAGCTGTGTGGCCTAGGGCGATGCTCGATCTTTGTGCCGTAAAGTAGGAGGGTGGGGAAGGCACTGACTGTTTACTGTAGCAGGATCCCCTTTAGAATTGTCTCCCAGCATGGCCCTGCTTGATTCAGGTGCCCGCGTCTCCGCATGCTGCGCATGTCCGACCGCTTGCTGAGGCCCTCCGGCGATCCGAGACACGGAGCGAGGCGGGGAGGACGAGGAGGTCAAGCTTTTCCCTGGCGGTGCGCAGGAGACCAGAAACTCTTCAGCTGCCGGCTGCGCAGCAACTTCCTCCGGTCCCTGCGCGGAGGTGGGCGAGCGGCGGTTCTGCATGCCGAGAATTCCGGCCACTCCACAAGATGGTGCCACCTGCTTGGAAGCGCGGGAAGACAGGTGCGTGATGGCGGCGGCGGGACTTGGAGCAGGGCGGTAATCGGCGGCAAGATGTCGGGTCCACCGAGGAAGGCAGGAGGGTACTGGGCAGCTGGTTGGTAGATCGCAGAGCTTCCTCCCCGGATATTCGTCCTGCAGCTGTCAGACGAGGTCCTTGCTTTCCGCACAGCTCCTCCGGCGGGAAAGATGGCGCCTTTAGGGATGGAGCACAGGAGGAGGGCTGATCCTCCGTGAGGTCTGATAAGGGGGAGAAGAAGTTGGAGATCGGAATCCCCTCTGCTCCAGAGGTCTTTGCCGCCTTAGGAGCCCTTTTTGAGCGTTTGCTGCCCATAATAGGTGGTGTGAAGGGTGAGACTAGTGGATCCCGGACAGATCTCCTCTAAAATGCGTCCTGCACCTCACATAGCTAACCACGCCCCCAAGTTTTAATCTTTTTACTATTTATATAGTTAAAAAATATTTTGGGGTTAGTTTTACTCTCTTCGGCAATCTGACTTTCTTTCTCCAGCTTCGCTGTCTTAATCATTGTTTCTTATATTTTATTATTATTCACTGCCCTCCTGTTTAAGTAGCTTAAATGCTTTCTTTTTGTTATTTATTGTCTTTTTCAATTCTGTTGATCCACTTAGTTTTTTTCCTGTCTCTAATCACTTTATTTCCTTTACCTCTCACAGTGGGTTCTTAAGATGTTTTTAAAGATCTCCCATTTATTATCTGTTCTTTCATATTTAAAGACCTTATCCCAGTCAATGTGGTCAAAATACTCTATTCAAGCATAAGTGGAAATTTATTATATTGTGGTCACTATTTCCCAGGTGCCCCCCAAACTGAACCTTTGTTACTCAGTCAAGTCTGTTAGCCTATAATAAATACAATGGGGCCTTTCCTCCTGCACCAGTTGAGAAAGGTAATTATTAGGGCTGAGGGACTCGAATCTGATGAAATGGAATTCACTTCGCATGTCAGGAAAAATTTTATTCTAAACGAATTGACTGGTGATTCGTGGTAACGAATCATCTTTTTTTCTAAAATGGCAGCGAGCACATGGCATGACATGGGGCAAAGAAGTATGGAAGAAAGAAAGTAACGCCTTCAATGCCATGACATGCAGACATGCAGCCAATCAGCAGCCTGCCAGCTTCTGTGATGTCACAGCCCTATAAATAGGCCAGCCATTTTACATCCTGCCACTTGCCACTGTGTCTCTTATATACACGGATCTCTCTGCAGCAGCACTCTGTGACAAATCCTTCCGATTTTATAGTTACTGGGGTAATATACCTTTCAACTACACAGTGTATGTGCGTCATATACACACACACACACACACACACACACACACACACACACACACATACACACATGTACCTGACCCAGTGTTTTTTTATTTTGGGATATTGCTCTGTGCGCTAAAGAGTTAATTTTTTGCACTTATTGTGGTGAACTGTTGTTGAAATACAGTGTGTGTATTTCTCACATACACACATCTCCATTACAGGCAGGTTATTATTTTGGGATATTGTTCTCTGCACCAAATAGTTACTTTTTTTACTTATTGTGGTGAATCAGGGTATTGGAGACGTGGCGACTAAATCTCACGGCCACACGAGTCCGGTGGGGGCTGAACTGGAGGAGATGGATGAGGAAGACATTGGAGCACAAGTAATGTCTGGCGAAATGAGTGGTTTTTCTACCCAGGTGAAAGGAGAGGAGGAGCAGGAGGTGGTAAAGGAAGATAAGGAAGACGAGGAAGATGATCCAGACACAAACGTGGCAGTATACAGTGGAGATCAAGGTATGGAGTCCCTCAGAGTCACTTGCGCAGATGGCCCGCTGCATGTTGATTTGGCTGGGTAGTGAAAGCCGAATAGTCAGCATCCAGCAGAGGGATGACTTCTGGCTCTCCACCCTCTAGGACCCTCGCTACCAGTACAAAATGGGAGCCTTTTTTTTCACATGCCAAGAGGGAGGACAAACTCAAGCAATATAGAGACATCCTATGTAGTCAGTTGACCGATATCTATCTGCTCCATCGTCCATCCTCTCTCAGGTCTGACCAGGGAAGGGGGGAGGGGTGTTCCTCAGTGCTCATGTAACACTGTCATGGCTGCTTTCGGAGGGTGGGGATAGGAGCAGTACCAGCTCCATTAGAAGCAACCCGAGTCTGGAGTCTTTGATGAGCTGCTATCTTTACCCGCCTAGTGAGGAAGGTACTCACCAGCAGCAGCACCTGGTGCAGACCCGAACCAGCAGATGGCGGCCTACTTGGACAGCACTCTGCCACCTCACATTGATGATCCGCTGGACTACTGGGCAGCCAAACTGGATTTGTTGCGACAACTTATGAAGTTTGCACTGGAGAAGCTGTCCTGCCCGGCCAGCAGTGTGGCATCAGAGCGGGTGTTCAGTGCGGCGGGGGCCATAGTTGCCCCAAGAAGAACTCGCTTGTCCACCCGAAATGTGGAGAGACTCACCTTTGTCAAGATGACTCAGGCGTGGATCAACCAGGATTTCTACACACCAATGCCTGATGCATTAGATTAGATCTACCATGCCGCCTCACCCAAACTTTGACAAATGAGTCTAGAATCTTCTGGCTACCTGCCTCAGCTACTATTTTGATGCTGTCACGTGCCTGATGCCACACATCTGTTGCCAGCTGCTCCTTCTACCACCCACCATCTTTACCAGGGACTGGTATTACCACCCACCTCCCCACTCTTCATTGGGCTATTATGTAGCCTTCTCATGCTGCTGCCACCTCACCACTCAGGTCTCCTCATACTTCTGCTGTCACCTCCAGTCTATGTCACCATGTCACTCTCTGGCTTTATGCTGCTGCTGCCGCCACCTCCTCATTATGTGACCTAGCTGCCGTCACCTCAAAATTATGTCATTGTGCCACTCTCCAGTCTGATTCTGCCGCCACCTCCACACCGTGTAATTGTGCCAATCTGTGGCCTACTCATGCTGCTGCCAACTGACTACTCTCTTACTCGACCACCCTTTGCTTTCCTCATGCTATTTCCACCCTCCCACAATCTATGACGTTGACACTATGTTTGGTTTTTCCCTTCTTTTATTCTGTCAGAGGGAATGAAAAGGATAAACACAACAAATTGGGCCTTTGGAGAAGCAATAAGGACAGTTTGACATAGTCCTTTGTTTGCATCAGGATTGTCTGATGATTAGGTAGCCAAAAGCAGGAGTGGCTACAAAACACAGAAGACATGCAAATATTCTATTTACTTGTCATCTCTGTTTAGGATCAACTCCTGTTTCTTTTGGTTTTAGCAATACTGATGGATTATTGACCGATTAAAAGCGGACACTGATGGATCAAAGGAAGTGCAAAATGATCTGTGACGTCAATGCAAAATTACTGCCGACACCCTCTACACTCTTTCGGGGTGGGGAGCTCTACATGTATCAGCATTTAACAGAACAGGTTCTGTCATAATCTGTGGAATCATCTGATGACGGTGTAAAAGGGGTGCGCTCTCTGACACTATAGTGGGATCTTGCCCCTCTGCTGAGTTCTTTCTAGCTGGCGCTGACATTACCCTGTCAGGCTGCGTTCTCACTTCAGTTATTTGGTCAGTTTTGACCCTGTAACCACCCAGATAAGTGAAGTAATATTAAGAGCGGCGCCCGTCACCTGCGTGTCATACTAAATCACAGCATTGTTTCAATACCAAACCACGCTCCCTATGCATATTTCTGCATGGCACAATGTTCTACAACACCGTACTGGCTCTCTCACAAATAAATTCAGAACAAAACAAATTTTGGGATAAATTTGGTGAATCGGCCAAATCAAATTTTTGACAAATTTGCTCATCTCTAGTAATTATCTTTAGTTATTGACAAAAACCTGTTTCCGTTATGAGAGCCATAGGTTTCAGTTTCCCAATTTACATCTGGGTAGTTGAAGTCGCTTGTTTGAGGAGGACATCTTCTATGGGTTCTGTTTTATTTTGGGGCCTATAGCAGACCCCTAGAATAGAACTTTAATATTGTTATTACCCCCATGTATATATACCCATAATGACTAAACATGTTCATTTTCTGTATTATCTTCCCTTTCAGACAGGTTTTTACATAATGACATACACCGCCCCCTTCTGTTTTTTACCATCTCTTGTAAATAGACTGTAACCCTGCAAGTTAACCGCCCAGTCGAAGGTCTCATCCAGCCATGTCCCAGTTATCCCCACTATGTCATATTTTTATTCAGCAAAAAATAATTCTAGTTAATTTATTTTTGTTGGCGAGACTCCTGGCATTGGTCAGCATGCAATTTATATGTTTTTTGGTTTTAAATCTTTTAACCCTGTTCTTCTTAACTATTACTACACCCCTCCCTCCACTACTCCTCATTTATAACTAAATCTCAGCTCTCTATCGTCACTATCTTGCATGCTATATGTGTAGTTGTCCTCCCCCAACAGTCTATAATTTAAATACACTTCTAAGTTCCTAGACATTTTGTCCCCCAATTCAGCTGCATCCTTGAGGTGCAGCCCATCCCGAGCAGAGTCTACAGCCAAGACAGACGTCAGTCCTGTTATCTGAAAACTGGCAAGCTTGAATACTTGTTCTTTCACCTTCGTTTTAAACCTCATCTCCCACACTGTTCTGCAGTGCTGCAGCAAACCATTCCTTCAGGATGCAAAACCCAGAAAGCTCTACACAGATGCAATTTAAAGAGAACCTGTCCCTAGTTTATGCCCCCCTTGTAGAGGACAGAACAAGCTAGTGTCAGACATGCTGTTTCCGGCGCTGTGTCCCTTATTCTGTAAGATGCTGCACTTTTCGAGTATTTAGTGCTCAAATCTGCAGTTTTCAGACAGAAGAGAGTCATGAAAAGTCAGTTTTTTCATACCCTGCCCACCTGAGGCTAGCCCCGCCCACCTCAACTGACAAACGTATTACTTTGAATAGGTAGAAACATGTTAGGTGGGTGGGGCTAGCCTTTGGTGGGTGGGGCTAACACCTGCTCATGAATAAGATTTGAGCATTAAATGCTCTAAAACTGCTGCAGCTTACAGAAAAAGGGACACGCGAAACAGCATGTCTGACACTAGCTAGTGCTGTCCTCAGCAAGGGAGGCATAGTCTATGTGACAGTTCCCTTTAAGTTCTGCTGATTAGGTAACTACACCCCTAATTAGTCACCTGTGTAACATCCTTGACTCAGGGCGCACACACACTCAGCAAGTATGTATGCTTACAACTGTGTAATACACAAAAATACTCTTTAATACTATCCAGCTATGGAAAAAATTAAGAGACCACGGCAAAATTTTCAGTTTCTCTGATTTTTCTCTTCACTGGTATGTATTTTTGAGAAAAATGTACATTGTTATTTTATTATATAAACTACTGACAACATGTCTCGAAATTCAAAGCAAAAAATTTTGTATTTATTTGCAGTAAATGAAAAATCTTCAAAATAATAAAAAGAAAGCAGTGCTGTCAGACCTCAAATAATGCAAAGAAAACAAGTTCATATTTCTTTACAAACAATAAGACTAATGTTTTAAGTCAGAAAGAGTTTTCTTTTCAACACCTTTAGCCTGATTAAAATTATTTTTTAATTTTAATTCCTTTTGGCCTATTCCTAGGACTTTTTGCCGTCCAGCTTGTCCTATTGCAAGAGGATCGTGAAGACCTCAGCAGTGTTTTTTATACTTTCCTTCATTAAATAATATTTGGTTCAGGTGATCACCTAATTAGAAGCACATAAAGTAGAATGAGGTGTACTTTGGTTGGAATTCAACTTACACTGAAATGGAATAGCTGTCAGACATGTAGAGATGCCGATTTGTAGAAAACTGTGCAATGGTCTCAATTTTTTCCAGAGCTGCATATGGAATCTATAAACAAAATAAGTATAGCTACAATGTTTAAGCTATATATCTGCTATAAATTTTAAATGAGTTAAGGTTAAAATAATTAAACTTATTTAGGTCTTGAGAAAAGACAGCTATGGTGAGACATGATTTATATAAGTATATAAATGGCTCCTACAAAAGGTATAGAGAAAAGCTACTTCATGTAAAATCCGCTCAAAAGACAAGAGGACATTCCGTTTGTCTAGAGAAAAAAGGGTTCAATCTCCAAAGGAAAAAAACTTTTTTCACTATGAGAACTGTAAATCTGTGGAATAGCCTGCTTGAGGAGCTGGTCACAGCAACAACAGTTGAGGGTTTCAACAAAGGCTTAGATAACTACTTACTACTAAATAATATTAAAATTTACGTAGCTGTATAAAACATCTAGATCCAGTCTGATGGCAATTTTGGGAGCAAAAATTAAATATACATTTAGGGCAGATTGGTTCTTGCCTTATGGGTTCCAAGTCATCATCAGTCATAGAAACAAATCTTAAAAATTCCCTATCACCCTCCCGTCATCCACATCTTTCCCCACCCTGGTTGAACTTTATGGACATATGTCTTTTTTCAACCATACGGACTATGGAGTGTCCTGCCCAGCAAAAAATCCTTGAGGCCTCCAAGAAGGCCGAACTGCTCCTGCTACCTCCCTGATGATTCAATTAAGTCACCACAGGGGTGTCGTCAGAATAAAGCTGAAATAGGTTACTCTAGAGAGAGGGGACCAATAAGAGATATTCAGAAAAAGGTCCCCAATCCCAGGACATTGATCTGAAGATGAGATTCCTTGGTGGACCACAGACTATGCATTGTCCAGGAGCCAAAAACTGTTCCACATCCCGAGGTCCTGACATCCATGGACATAATCAGCCAGTGTGGAGGAAGAAAGGATTTCCTATGAAGTAGCACATCAGACACCAGCTATCAACTGAGTTAGACACAAACCTGGAGTGAAAGTAGGATTTTCTTGTCCAGGGAAAATAGTGAACCATCCCAGCATGCTAGAATGGCCCGCTGGAGGAGGCGAGAATGAAACTGTGCAAAAGGCATGGCCTTATACACTGCAATGATTCTGCCCAGAACTCACATACAAGTGCGAAAGTATACGGGGAGTGTTTTCAAGACGGGAAAAGCCTAACTGAAACGCTGAACCATTGCTGGCATAAGGAATACTTGCTGAACGTGTCGAGATTTTCCAGGAACTCCATCCGGGGGGACAAGACCAGACAGGATTTTTCATAATTAGACGTTCCACCCGATGCATGTCAAGGAAATCCGGGGTAAATCCGAATGCTGTCCAGATTGGAAACTCCTTGACAGAGCCTTCACCAGAAGGTCGTCCAGATAAGGGATGATGGCGAAGAATTGCCTAAGAGGTGCCAGGACATTGGTAAAGACTCTCAGCACTGTAGCCAGGCCAAAAGGCAGAGCCACAAACTGGAAATGCAATACGGCCACTGCAAAACAAAGGAAACGCTGATGGACCTTGGAGATAGGAACGTGCATGTAAGCGTTCTTGAGGTCTATGACAGCAAGAAAGTCGCCTTGCTCCAGAGCCTCAATTATTGACCAGAGAGAATGTGGGCACCTACAGATAACAGTGGAAGGCAAAGACCCATGGATTGCCTGGAAAAAAAAGCTGTCACCTGGACCAGAGAAGTGAGCAGTCAGTAGCCTATGAGAAAATCTCATATAGATGGTTTCAAAAAAGTCATCTACCGGAAAAGGGGAAAGCAGCTAGTGTCTTTTTGGAGGCTGCATCATCTGACCAAGACTTTAACCACAAAGAACGCCAGACAGCCACTGCATTAGCAAATCCTACAGCCATACGAGCCCATTCAAGTGAGGCCTCACAGAGAAACTTAGTGGCATACATGAGCTGGGATATGAGTTCCAATAGCTCTTATGTAGAAGAGCCAGATGATAGCCCCTGCTGGAGCTGTTTGGTCCAGACAATGCAGGTCTTGCTGACTCAGGAGGAAACAAAGGCAGGCTTTAGGTCTGCCCCAGAAGTTTCAAATGCAGATTTACACAAACTCTCAGTCCACTTGCTAGCATAATCTCGCAGCGCCACTGCATCCAAGAGAGGAATGGTAGCGCTCCTAGCAAGGTGTGGAACTCGGGCATTGACCAATGGAACCCCTGTCAATAATTCCTCAGGAAAATGAAAAAAGGTACAGTACTAAGCTGCCTGGTAGAAGTAAAAGCCTGCTTCCGTATGGGTAGGGAACATCAAACGTTGCTGTCTGCTATACTTAAATGAAAACTCCTCCTAAGAGGGAGAGACATCCTTGGTCTTTATGTGGAGGAAGTCCCTGACTGCCTATATAAGAGCTTAAAACAGTAGGTGCTATTTCATAACCCCTGTCTGGCTCAGAAAGGTCCCTAGAAGAGACCGTAATGAGGAGTGAGGCCTCTGTATCCACCAAAGATCTGTCTGGAGAGAGACCAGGCAACACAGAGGACAAGGGAACAAAAACTACCCCTCGGGATGCGCCGAACGCAGGGCCCTGAAAGGTGCTAAGCCGAGAACATAACCTGGGACAGCTTGGAAAGGTCACCCACCGCAAATTAAAGGGACCTAGCCCATTCTGGGGTCACTGAATCCTGACATGAGGAATCAGGCTCTGTGACGGCCGACTGGGAAGCTATGCAGAGAGAGCAGAGTGAGGTAGACTGACTGCACAAAAAGTTTTTATGACAGCGGACACAGTTAAAATGAGTTGTCACTGCTTTGGAGGTGGGTGGCTGTGGCGAATCGTCCTTGGAAAGAGACATGGTAACTAGGGGGAACACTACAGGGGATAAATGGCTCAAAGGGCCCGCTTATCACACCAAAATTTAGGCTGTGGCCGGTAAGCGTAGCGACTGAAGCTAAAAACAGCACTGGAAGGCCAAATTTGGGAAAGTTTTGAACTGCAGACCCATAAAACGTCAAAAAGGCGACAGAGCCCCACAGCACAAGAAAAAGGGTTTTTGGCCACAAATACCTCCCCTGCCACATGAAAACACGGACAGGACAAGAAAAAAATTTAAAGAGGATGTAGGGGCCCCAACCGGGCAAGCGCAAACAAGCAGCAAAGGTGAGGGCTAAAAAAACAAATATAAAGTTTGGGGTACTCCCCTAACGATGCCCCTTTGAGTATACATGGAATGATCCTTCCTGTACCACGCACCGGAGTGGGTTTACTGGAATCCAAAAGGAAACCACAAAGGCAGTAAATGGGGATGGGTGATTGGCGCATAAGGAAAGCAGACAGTGGCTGTCTTTCCCTAAAACTCAGGGGGGATTCCCATGAAAGTGCAACCACAATAAAAACCCCCCCCCTGACAGATGAGGACAAACCCATCACCTCCTGAAAGGAAAATAAAAAAAATTAAAAAAAAAAAAAGCTGCAGACGTCAAGCAACATCTGCCTTCAAACGGACCTGGGCTAAAAAACTATCCCAGATCACAGGAGAACATGGGCTGCTTAGGCAAACCCAACATTTTTGGATTCCATCTAGCATCATCCTCCTGGGTGGGGGCCTATACCCATTTGTTCAATAAAAACACTTAAAAAAAAAAAAAAATAATTAAACTAAAAACTTACGCAAAGAAAAATTATATGCAACGTTTTAGAAAAAGAGAAAAGAAAAAGGAAAACAAAACATCTGAAATTCCCAGTTTTTCTTTTTTTTCTTTAATTTGGACTTTTTGTCTATGGGTTTTGTTTTGGGTTTCTACTCATTTGTTACATACCTGTAAATTTTATTTTCTCCTTTAATAAATTTTGGGTTTTTTTTAAAAAAGAATACAGTCTCTTCTTTTCACCTGATGCTTTTTGGTTGAAAGAAACCCCTTATGTTTTTATAAAAGTACTAGAATTCACGTTTATTAAAAGGGAAATGAATGTTCCACACAGCTGATCCTGACCCAGAGATTTAAATGCAATACAAAAAATCTGGTGTTTTTACTTATTTTTTAAAAAGGAACTAGAAATTTGTTTCAACAAATTCCAGTTTTTTCCAGCTTTTTTACTTTTAGAACCCAAATAATCCCACCAGGTTTTGAAAAAACTGAGAATCGAGGTTTTAAATCTAATAGGTATTTTTTTTGCAAAATTAATCCAGATGACACACAACAATTTCTGACAAAAGGGGCCAAATGCCACATCACAACAGATGTCATATCAAAGCATTTCAAGCTTCTTTCGCTTTAAACATTTCAAATGAAAACTCGTTTTAAGACGTTTTTAAATTACGGGACCCAAACAATTATATGTCAATTAAAACCCTATTATTCATCTGATTTATCCTTTTTTGGGTGCTTTTGAACTTCAGAAAGCCAATGTTAAAACAATGGACATTTTCCCAAAACCTACCTGCCTGAGGGAAGCCAAAGCATGCAAACCACAGCTCCTGCTAAGGTGAGAAATTTTTACCTGGAGCACCTGAGCACAAAAAAAATAAAAATAAGTAAAATAAAATTCAACTGTGAATAAGGGTTACATATTTTCGGTCATATTTATTACAACAGGTTACACATATTTGGATGCTGCATAAATTTTCTCACTTTCTTCAGTTTCCAAAAAGCAGAAATGTATACAGTTTTCTGAAGGTGGACACAATGGGCCATATAGGCTAAACAATGGAGTTTTGATATATAACGTTAAGATGATTGTCTGACCATGTTGTTTTAGAGAGCCAAAAGCAGCTTCAGATTCATGCATCCTGCCTCTTCCTGGTCAGGCTGTGGTTGGTTCTGTAGTATTGACTAGCATATCAGCTCCATGCCCTGACATGAGAGCAGGAGATGCTTATTTTGAGCTCTGAAGCGCTCTGCTCTATAGATAACAAGTAATCTCCTTTGTTAGAGATAACACACACTGATCTCAAGCTGCTGTCAATCCTGTATGCTGACCTGTGGTGACATCACTACTTGCTCTCAGATACCCTGTTTCCCCGAAAATAAGACAGTGTCTTATATTAATTTCTGCTCCTAAAGACGAGCTAAGATTTATTTTTAGGGATATCTTATTTTTTCCATGAACAAGAATTCACATTATTGTTGAACAAAAAAATCTATATTATTAATATAGTATGATTTCTCACTAACACAGCATAATACAAAAACTTGAATTGCATAAAAAAAAAAAAAAAGCACTATTCGATTTTGGGGGGATCCTTTTTTTTGGGGAACAATAAGACAAACACAGAAAAAGGGTGGAGCAGTCTGTAACCTAGAGAAACCTTATCACAATCGCAGCCCAACATTTTATCAACCAAACAACAAAGAAATGTACGGAAAAAATCTTTTAAATTTCCTTAACCCCTACATGTTGAAGACATTTTGTGATAGAGATGGGGAATTATTCAACGAAGTGGAATTCATTTAGAAATTTTAGAAAAAATTCGGTTTTTGAAAAAGTCAAGTTTTGGGGGGCTTTGGTGAACGAAATGTGCTTTTGATTGAAAAAGGCTGCAATACAGGCGTTTCATGGGGGAAAGAACTCTGGGAGGGGGAAGGGGATAGCGCATGACATTTCAGAGATAAGCAATCAGAACCGCGGGGTTCTGTGACGCACCGCACTATATAAATCCGGACGACGCTGGAGCTCTACCGCTCTACTGTACTGATTAGGGAAGGGCTGCCACGCTGCTTAGATTGCTGAAAAAAGAACTCATTTTTTATACAGCATTTTTGGGGGGTCTCATCTTTCCAGAGACCCGCTTCTCTTAACTTTTATTTCTGATTTTTTGGGGGATTGGATCTGAAGTCCATGTGTGTCCATGCGCTGCAATACATTTTAATCTATCTACTCACAGCAATTGAAACCAAGGGGGATCAAAGCCGTTCCTTTGTAATTTATTTAAAGAAAAAGCTTTTACAATACAAATCCCCTTCATTTTTGCACTCAATTTTTTTGCGCAATTTCATCCAGGGGTTAAATTTAAAGCGTTGTTCTGCTGCGGGGGACTAAAAAAACTTTTATTTCACCGCCAAAAAAGACTTTTTTTCCTGTACATAATTCACAACGAAAGGTTAAAAAACAAGTTTTCCTTTTGTTTGTACGAAAAAAAACACGCAACGTAACCCTACAAAGCCGTATTTTTTGGGTTCTCAATTTTTTCGCGCATTTACCCCAGGGGTTTGTTCCATTTGTACCATAAAAAAACTTTTTTTTTTTCACTCCACAGAAGAAATCTGTAGCAAATTTTCAATCTGAAGGTTAATTTTAACCCTTTTTGCTTTTATATTCTTAAAATACACAGAGTTTTTAAAGGGCACATAAATAAATTTTTCCTGCCCTTTTGTGAGGAAATTTTATACCAAGGGTTCCCCCAACTTCTTATGGTTCTTTTGGAGTCAAATACAGGTGTGTATTTATCATAAACAGAATCTTCATCAACAGTGTCTGACTTTTTTAAACAAACAGTATGTCAGACAGAGAGTGGCAGGCTTTTTCACCTCAGGGGCAGAGGCACAAACATTCCTGAGGGGGGCCCGGGTCGCAGCACAGAAAGGGGGACGACGCAGCGGGGTCACTCGTGGGGGCCCAACGCTGCTGTCATCACCCGGGTTTTTTTGGTTCACAAACCAAGGTTCTTGAGGGTTGACTAGGTCACCCCTTTTCCTCCCAGTTTAATCTGACCCCCACCAAAGAGTCGGGAAACGTCAACACAACCCTTATTTGGCTGGCCCGGAGGGGCAGCGCCCTCACCTTCCTAAACCCTGCCTCTGTCCCATCCGTTCCCTCAGCCAAGATCTACAGTGGTCGGGGGCCAGCCTACATATAGCGAGGTTGAACAATTTAGGAGGGAAAACAAAAGCTACTTGGCAGCGAAAAAAAGGGGCCCAAAAAACCCCTGCTTCTTGCGTGGGGCGGAAAAAGTAAGATGTGGAAAGGCATGGGAGGCATGTTTGAGGGTCACCTCTGCAACCAAGCCAGTCCCGTGAAACACAAAAAAGATATATATCGACCGCACTTTGGGACCGGGTGGGGCAAGGCTCACATCGCAGATAAGAGGGCGTCACGCCACGATAAAAAACCCGCTTTGCAGTCCAAGAAAGAGCGCACAGGGGCTCATGGGGCAGCGGGGGCCGTACACTCATGCGGAGCGTTGGGCGGTAAAATCCATTTTCGGCGGTGTGCATTCTTTGCTAAACACCGGGGGGACCGAATAGGTAATGTAAATCTGTAGGCAGAAAGTGAAGCGTTGCCGGGGACTAACGTTGGGGCACCACGGCCCTGCGCAACACAGCACTCACCTCCGTGGCCTGGAGAAAGTGGCTCAGATGTGGGGGGCCCACCTCCCAAACCGGGGCAACACCAGCAGCGGCCAGGGCACGTATCCCATTGCAGCCATCAAGGCACCACCACCTCTGCAAAAGGGACTTTTTCTCTTTGACATCATCCCCCCCGGTCCAGATGCTCCGCTCCTCGCTCCATGGCGCCAGCATCTCAGCAGGCATTGCAAAAACAACATATGCCCCAACCATCCAAGGTGCAAACTGACCGTGCCCTTCCAATTTTTGGGTGCTAGCAATCCCCCCTTTTCCCAAATGGGGACCTTCACCGTTCAAGAACAAGGGCTTTTTTTTTCCAAAAAAGGCAGTCCCCAGCACTCATAAATATGTAAAAGAAGGGGGCCAGTCCTTGAACTATCTGTTTTTTCCAAGGGGCACGGGAGCGCGGACGCTGGAGCGTAACAAGGGCACGGCCAGTACAGTCCTTTACGCCCACCGGTGAATGTGCTTTTCCCCCCAGCACCCAACAAGGGCAGGAGACACCTTCCCTCCACGTTGCAAACTGCAGCTCCTCGCCAAGTCCACCTCCCCCCCCACCACCATCACCTCCAGCCCCACAAGTACTGCTCCATCATACCACATTTGGGAGGGGACAGCGTGTCACGAGTTTACACCTGTTTCCTCGGGCGAAGAAGTCACACAGGGGGGGAACTGCCCGCTCATGCATCAAAAAATCGTTGTGCTTTCCCCGCGCCAACGCAAATCGAACCATGGTGACGGGGCAATGGGAGGAAAATGGTGTCCGCGCTGCACCAAAAAAGGGATGGGCCAGCGCCCCGCTGGGGCCAAGTGTTCATCTAGTTGTGAAAAGGTTCCCGAATCTTCCCCGATCTTCAAAGATTCTAAAAAGGCCAGGAAACTGTGCTGCACTTCATCCATTCCACAAAGCCAGGAACACCCCCTCGAGTTTCAGCGGCAGAAGGGCCCCCCCCACACTCTGATATCTGTTTCACCCGTTGGAATTTCCCCCTGCAATGTTGGGCCGACTGTAAGGGCCCAAAAAATTTTTTTTATGACCCGGGGGACGGAGACCCCCCCTGGTAAATTTGATGTCACCAGGGCACTCATGCGTGACACCTCATTTTTTTTGAGGCCATTCAGGAGGCCCTGTTTTTTTTCATCCCAGGATACGGTATGAAAAACGCATTCCACCTTCATTCCCGGGAAAAGAGCTAAAAAACTGTCTGGGCAGGGACTGGGGACGGGCGACTACACTCGGGCAGCATGATTTCCCCGGGGGGGACTGAAATAAGGAGGGGACATTGGGGCAGAAGCATTTTCTGGGGAAAATAGTAATTTTCTACCCAGGGGACAAGAGGAGGAGCACTGGAGGAGGTTATGGAGATGAAAGAGAACAATGACCCGCTGCACCGGGCAATACATGGGGAAAGGAGCAGGGACCCCCGGAACACTTTGCAGATGGCCCACAGCATCCAAATTTTTCCCGGGAGTGACAGCTGAATCACCATCCGCAAGGAGAATTCTGGGTCTCCCCCCTATTGGGCCCTCGCACCCGTCCAAAATGGGAGCCTTTTTCCCACACTGAAGGGAGGACAAACCAAATACTATAGGGAAATCCCCTAGTCAGTTTGGGCCCCTGCCTATTCGGCATCGTCCCTCCCGACAGGGCGACCGGGGGTTCCTTTAGCGCTCAGTACTCTGCCGCGGCTGCTGGGGGAAAGGGAGCGGGGAGGGGCTACCACCCATCAGCAGCAACCTAAGTCTGGAGTCCGATGAGCACTTCCTCACCCCCGCCAATGGGGGAAAGGGCACTCCCACAGCAAGGAACCTGGAGCAGACCCGCCCCCAACAGGTGGGGGCCTATTGGGACACACTTTTCCCCAACCCCTTAAAGATCCCGGGACTTCGGGCACCAAATTTGGATGTGGGGGCCCCACAAAATGCCTTTTTTTCAGTGGGAAGCTGTCCTGCCCCGGCCAAAGAAATTTGGGGCATCAGAGCGGTGTTCAGTGGGGGGGGGGGGGGGGGGGGGGGGGGGGGGCCCATCATTCCCCCAAGGAAAACCCCCCCTTGTCCAAAATGGGGAAAACGCCCTAAACCTTTGTCCAAGAGAATCAGGGGGTGATCGCCAGGATTTCCACACACATTGCCTTGGGGCGTAAACTACATCACCCAAATGCCTCACCCAAACTGTGAGAAATGAGTCGGGTTCAAACTAACTCCCCTCGGGCCACTATTTTTGATCCCGCCCCCCCCTAAATGCCACAAAACTTTTAAAACAGTTTCTCCCCATTTTCCACCAACCATTTTTAACCGGGACTTTTTTTCCCCACCCCCTCCACACCCCGGGTCCATTGTTCCACTTTAAACCTCAGGCTCGTTTGCTGTTTGCTGGTGCCGAAAACACCCACACGTGTAAATTGTGCCCCCCCTGGCCTCATGCTTTTTGCTCCTGCCGCTGTCCCCTTTCCATCTCTGTCTTTTGTGCCCAACTCTGTGGCCTACCCCAGTTTTTGCCACCTCCCAAATGTCATTGTGCCCTCCCTGACCTAAAGCTGTTTGCTGTGGCTGCGCCGTAACCCCCACACTGTTTCATTGTCCACCTGGGGCCTTTTACTTTTTTTGCCACCCCCAAAATGTCTTTGTCCACGCTAAAACCCATCTGCTGTTTCCCCGGTCCCCTCAATACGTTCATTGTGCCACCTGCGGCCCACCCTGTTTTTTGGCCACCTCCAAATGCATTGGGCCACTGTCGGCCTCATGTTTGCGTTTGGGCGGTTTCCCGTAACCTCCCCACTGGTCTTTGTGCCATCTGTGGCCTTTTAACGGGTTTTGCCACCCCCAAAAATTTGTCTTTTGTCCACTGTCTGACCTCATTTTTCCCTGTGGCTGCCCGTAACCCCACACTGGGTCATGTCCACTTTTGTGGCCTATTACTGTTTTGCCACCCCCCAAAAAGCCCTTTTGTGCCCCCTGTCGACCTCATGCGCTGGGCCCCGCCGTCCCCATCCACACTCTGTCACTGAGTTCCCCCTGAGCCTAAATTTGGGAATTTCCCAGCTTTCCCGCTGGCAGACTTACAACAACTTTCCCCCTTCTTTTTTTGGGTCAGTTTTCCCCCCTTTTAAAGGGCCCGGGGAAAATTTTTTATAGTGAAGCGATTCTAAGAGCACACAGTCATCTGCGTGCCCAATTCAAAAACACAACTTTGAATGAAAAACCAAAACCCAAAGGCTCCCTCTAAATATTTAAGCTTTTGGCAAAACGTTCTACAGCACCCTGCAGGCTCTGGCAGCCTGGAAAAAACTGTTTGTTAACGCGATTCGCCCCCAAAAAATTGGGAAACCCAAATTTATTTTTGTCGGGGAAATTTTGGGGAAGTGACCGAAAACCCAATTTTTCAAAATTTTTCCCCCCTCTGTTTTTCTAAAAAAAACAATAAAAAACCTTTTTTTTTCTTCCACTGGATTTTCTGAGCCCAGTATCTTTTTCATATATCCCCCCTGTGAAAGCTTTCAAATTTTTGGGGTTAAGGGGTAAGTTTTTTGAAAACCCAAATTTTTTACGATTTTAAACACACATTAAAAAAACTGCAAAAAAAATCTTTTGGGTTTAAATCAAACCCGTAAAAGCTGAAAAACCATTAAGATTGCACATGAAATCCCAAATCACTTTAACGCTACATGTTTATGGAAATGCAATTTTCCCATTCTCATCTATGCCTCAACTGATACACTGATATTGTTTTTTTCTGTTTGGGCCCAAAATTTCTCATAAATAGGAAGGCAATTTCACTAACAGGAAAAAAACCATAACAATTCATAAACCTTTAAATGGTGCCTGCCACCATAACAAAGACTTGAACAACAGCTTTAATAGTGCAGTTATTAAATATTTTGTGCCTTTTAAACAACCCCTAACTTACTGGTCTCCCAACAAGCTTATCGTAGAGGGTCCTGCAGTCAAGTGACCCACAAAGAAGCAGCCATGGTCATATTGTCCCTAGAGCGTCACATTTCACCCATTTTTAAAACAATTTAAAATGAAAAAAGGGTGAAGTTCGTGCTACACTGTGAACATCATGCCAAGGGCCAACAGCACGGGTGGTTTTCTTTAACAACCCCCAATTTAATATAGTTTTGGGGTTCCCCATTCATTTTACAAGGGGTTTTCCAACCAAAGGTTTTTTTAAGAACCTTTTAAAAAACTGTTTACATAAAACACAACATTAGTCACTCCTGGGGTATGTTCACCCAGTATATTTTGGTGCGTAAATGCGCTGCAGTACGCCTGAGGTAAACCCCTCAAATATGATAATTCATAGCTCTCACTGAGCACAAGATGCCTGCCTTTTCCCTGGCCCCATAAACGGGTTGGGGAAAAGAATTTACATGTCATTTCCACATGGAAAGCGAAATTTATGGGAGCGCTTCTAAGTACACGCTGCCCCCCACGTACTTTTGAAGCAACCCGGCAATTTTTCAGGCACTAGCTTAAAACCTTCAAACGGGTTTTGTTTTAAAAAAACCCCCACAGCAAGGGTGGGAAATAGATTTGGCCCCCGCCCAAAACTCAAACAAAAGTCAACCCCAAAGGGGGGAATATGGGGTTTGTAAAGACAAATTTTTTTTTACAAGCCCCCCTCAAAGCTTTTTTTCGTAGCAGAAAAAAAAAGGTGTTTCTTTAGAGTCAAAAAATACTTCTAGGGTTTTCCCCCTGGTAATACAGTTTAAAATAACTATCTATCAGGGAAAAGGGGCGGTCCAAAAAAATTTTTTTAACCCCTTTCCCCCCCCGAGCCAATTTGGCCTCTCTGACAGAGCCCTAATTTTTTTAAATCTGTCATGTGTCACTTTAATGTAAACCTTTTTTACACTTTAACCTATCCAAGGGGATTTAAGATTGTTTTTCC
>JAODAL010017337.1:0-78042 GCA_025379985.1 Phyllomedusa bahiana
TTTTTTAGGGCTTTACAGCGGGAAAGGTTACCATTTCAAGTGGTTACCGGCCAAAAAGTCTACAAGGGTTGTTTTTGCGCTGTAGGCGGGTTCATAATCAGGCACATTCGGGCCCTTTATTAACCCCCCACCAAATTTATGCATGTCCCCCCCAAGTCTTTGGTTTCCATTCCATTGGTTCATTAGCTACAAACACAAAAATAAAACATTGGTTTAAAACTTCCCTGGAAAACAAAAGGGTTACTAGTTTTTTTTGGAGCCCTTTATAGTCTTTTACCCCGTAAAGCTTTTTGGGTTTTCCTTCCCACCAGGCAGGGGCATGGGGCAAATTTCAGATATCTCATGGCAGTATTTCCTCTCGCACAGCAACGATTTAAAAACGCAAACCACACCTACAAGTCTCCGGCAAAAATAGGCCACAAGGCGGAACTGGGAGCGTCACCCACCCAGCTTTTTTGGATGCCCCAGTAAAGAACCTGCCTAATTGCCCTTGCTGGCAGCCATGTACATACACAAAGTTCGCAAAAAATACGACCAAAAACAACTGGCTTTACTTCACGAGGCTAAACCTGGGGGGCACAAACAGCCATCATTATGGCATCTTGTCCCCTTTTCACATTACATAAAAAAATAAATGCTGGATGCTGGAAATCATTTTCTGGGTTTAAAGAAAGGCCATGTTTTTAAACATAAGCACCAGAAAAAAAAAATGAGTTGTTCCCCAAAAGGAGCCCCACCCCTTCACATGTAAAGATCCAACAGGACATGACTATAGGGGGTATAGCCCACCAATCACTGCATGCACCCACTATACAGTAAGAGCAGACAGGACATGTGTCCCCCGCACTTACGTAAAAAGGCCTACAGACCACCAATCACTGCTGCACCTCACAATACATGTAAGACATACAGGAAATGTATACCGCCGATTGTAAAAGGGCACTACTAGCCCCCAAAATCACTGCATGCACCCACTAATCATGTAAGACATACAGGGCATGTAGCCCCCGCACTGTACGCTGAGGGGCGCAAATAAGCCAGTCATTGCATCACCTCACTAATAAAAATTTTTACAAGTACAATGTTAAAGTAATTATTTAAATCTTCCACAACCATGAGCCCAAATCCGAGTGCCCTTTGCTTTTTAGGGTAAAAGGGTTTTAAAGATACAAAGTCCCAGGACAGGGGTAAAAAAAGTTGTATGCAAGACATGTAACTTGAAGGACCACTGTTATTAAATTTAAAATTTAAAGTAACATTTTGTACATATTAAACACAACTGTAATTTAGAGTTAACGTGTGGTGTGGCGGTGTGGTTTTTTTATAAAATATAAATTTTATATAAAAAAAAATTTTTTTTTTAAAAAAATTATATTTTTTTTTTTAATTTATTTTTCCCTTTTTTAAAATTTTTTTCAAAAAGATGCTGAAATTTTTTTAAGTGCACTGACAGACTTATGGAAACCCTGTTGGACAGGCATACATACCGTTAAAGGGAACTTTTTTTAAACTGAATACGTACTGGATAAAAATCATTGGCTGCGGGGGCCCTTAACAATTTGGTTTTCAAAAACTGTAAAAATCTGTTGTGAAAGGAAAGGCAAGCAAATATTACTACACAACACGTGGGGCTCACGAACAGTACAGCAAAAGATTAAATATTCCCACATGCTGGAGCTTGGGGCCTGATTACATGGCTTAGCAAGGCAAAGTGGCGCTTTTGAAACATTTTCAAGACAACAAACAGCCAGATGAGTGCGGAGCAGATGTCATGTGTCACAAAAATTAATTGTTAATAATATGGTTTTGGTGTAATATTGCATAAGACCCTGTTCTTAGCTATAAAATCCCTGTACTCAGAGCAATGCTGTTTACAATGGAGATTTATTGAAGATATAAATTTAAAACAGTAAGGTACTTTTTATATGGTCGTCCACACTGGTAGAGTAAAGTTTATTTTACATTTTGCAACCAATTAATATTGTTTTTTAACTCCGGGGAGTTTGGGAGAAACCCCAAAACCCGCAAATAGTACACCCGAAATGTAACATAAAAACCCCAAAAAACAAAACCAAAAAATGGGGGGGGCAAAAGGCGGGGGGTCAGGCAACCCCGCCAGAAACAGCCCTGGGAAAAAGGTTTTGATTTAAAATGATGGTGTTAGAAAAGGGGTCAAATGACCTTCCCGGGATTTTCACCACACCTTAATTTTCCCCGAGAGGAAAGAAAAAATTTAAATGTAAAGGGATGGGGGGGGGGGGTGGGAAGAAAACAGTGACATGCCCACCTTCAACCAAGGAGGGTGATGGTCCCTGCGGGAAAATTTTATTCCAACAAGTCCCAGCGCCAAGACCCTTAGAAAGCAAAATAGCTGCCATAAAAAGTCATTTAAAAATTTTAAAATTTCTATGGTTTTTTGCTCAAACTTTTAAACTTAAGATAATAACACCCCTTGTAAACGGGACCTGTGGTTTTCTTTATTCTGCCTCTTCCCTTTTTAAAACACTTGCACACATGTGATTTACACCAAGTGAGATTTTACAGGTAACCCGGGGAAAGGGGGGGGAACATTAACAAATTTTAGATCCCTGTGCACTGGCATCAGAGTCATCTATCTATGCAGGAAAGAAAATATCCCCTCGCCCTGTAATGCGTTCAGAAGGGACAGGATGAAAACTTTTCTTTAGTTCCAGCTCCAGCGTCTCCCAAGTTTTCTGTTTCCATTCTGTCAGTTCTGAACAGGGAAGTCCCCCGGCTGTGCTGCGTGAGGGGGGATTTTCTTTCCCGATAAAAATACTCTGATGCCGTGACAGGTATTAAAGGGATGTAAGAAAAACCCCCTGGGGTACATTCAAGCATTAACTGATATTATGGGTTGTAGAAGTCAATGTCATGTTTGCCCAGGTCCGCCCTTTCCCCTCACGCCGGCTCTCCAACACTTCTTTAGCGGCGTTGATTGCTATACACTGCAGCAGCTCTCACATGTGCCGTCAGACTCTCTTCCTACAAATATGATGGGAATAAAGCTAACCTGGGCCAAGATGCTGCCATATAAGATTTTTTACATAAAAAATGTACCTATTTTGAATTTTATACAAATTAAAGTAAAAAAATGTATAAAACCAATCTTGTTCATAATCTTTGCAATGTCTGTAATATTAAAGAGAAAAGAAACTAAAGTAAAAAAAAATATTACATAAAAATATTAGTAAAACAACTGAGAAAATGAAAATGTGCTTTATTGAGGGAGGAGGGGTGGCCCGGTCAGGAAGTGCTAATTGGCGAAGGGGGGGGGGATTTTTTTCTCCCCGCCCTGAGTGCATTGTAGCCTACAAAAGGCCCTGCATATAATTAAACACATCACAGTGAGTGTGTTGGGAGATCGATCCTTCCTTGTCCCTGGCATTGGTGAATAAATTTCTATTATTCTTTGTTTCAGTTCAGATATTTTACATTTTTTAATCATATGGTCGTAGTTGACACTGTAAGGTGGTACATGATATGCTACAATTTGATTTCTTCTCTATGTAACTTCTAATAACTATAGCTACTATTTTAGCTTGTTGAATGTTGCTTTGCGATTAGTAGGTTTTTCATCTCAAGACACAGGAGGTCAGAGCGCTTTCTTATGGATGTTTACATTGTCCATTTGACTTGTATTTTACTTTTCTTGTCTACAATTTTTAATTGCTATACATTAATAAAAATTGTATTTTTTATTATATGGTCTGACATTATTGCTTCTTTGGGGTTTTTAATGTGTAACTAATTACATTTTTATACTTACAAGACTTGACCCTCTCATGGATCTCCTCACACTTCATCAACTCAGTATCTAGTATCTCAGCATATACTTTCACAAGGAGAGCAGTGAATCCTCTGGGTTGCCATGAGAGATGACACAGGACCACATCAGTGAGTAGAGTCTAGGGAGACCCCCAGTTCTTCACCGATGTCTGCCTCAAGGCAGGTTGGACTTTGCTGCGGGAGACTCCCAGGTTGCTACCCCTGGCACGGTCTCTTGTGGCGACAGATAGGGTGCAGCATGTTTTCGAAGGATTGAAGGCTGAGGCATAGTCCGAGGCCAGGCAATAAGGTCAGGGCAGGCAGTAGGCAAACGTAGTAAAAGTTCAGGAAATAAGGTCAGGGCAGGCAGGAGGCAAATGAAGTTCTGGCACGGGTCAATCACAAGAGAACATAACAGGCACAAACAATTCTAATGGAAGCACACCAAAAACTGGCAGGGTGCAGAGGGAAAAATGAGTGAGTCAGTGTCCAGTGATTACCAATCAGCATTGTTCTGGCCCTTTTTTAAATCTCAAAGAGCCATCGCTTGTGCCCTAGGGAACGGGTACACGCGTGCCAGTCAGGAAAAGCAGGCAAGAGCAGAGCAGGAGCAGGGAGAGGTAAGTGGTGCCAGCCCCAGGAAATGCAGACAGGAGCCATGCGATCCAGGCCAGGAATTCTCAATTAACAAAAGGGAATATAACAATATAACAAAACCCATACTCTGGGAAAAATCATGCCCTAAAATCACAAACCTCAAAATCCTGGCCCATATTTTATGTTGGAAAAAAAGTTGCAATTACCAGACAACATAATTCAAAGACAGGGGCTACAAGAATGAGACGGGATGAACTGTTTGAGCCTAGATTACTCAGAAAAAGGAGAAAGATTAGACTCATGAAAAAAGAATCTCAGCACTAACATGGAGAAAATAAGATAAATGAGTGTCTAATCCCTTTCCTCCCTGTTTTGGGAGCATATTTTATTAAAGGTTTTAGGGACTCTGCGACCTCTGCCCCCAACCTTCTCCAACAATGGTTAAAACGACCTTTCAATTCCCTATTATATATAGTTATATATGGTTGTTTTGGGTAGTTTATACAGGGTTTATTATTAAACAGCATAACCAAACCCCTGGAGAAAATGGTTTTTTTAGGTTTGACTTCTGACCCAAATTTCACAATGATCAACAAATAGGGAATCAAATCAAATGTTTGGCTTTCTAGTTAGAGGTATAACAAGGAAAAAAAGGGGAATTTTTGAACCTCTGTAAAGAAGCTGGTAAGACCAAAATTGGAATACTGTTTTCAGTTTTTGGAGGCCACAAAATAGCAAAGACATTAACAAAAGAGAATGGGTCCACAGATTGGCTTCCCTGTGAAATTGGTGGAATGTCTCAAGCACAAAATTTACCAGGATAGAATTTTGGGTTTTGTTCAAAACAAATTTTAAAAACTGGAAAAATAAACGGCGTGTTCTGTGCCGCCGCTTTTACCCCGGGAGCTTCAGATGGTTTCCCGCGCTTTAAAACCCGAACCTTTTCTTCTTGAATGTCATTCATTTCCCCCTGCGTAATCGTTGGAAAAAAATTTACAATTTGTTCTTTTCCCGGGCCCCTATTGTGCATGGGGGGAAAAAACAAAAACCCGGTAATATTTGCTTCAAGAGAACTATGAATTTCCGAAAAGTCCGGGAATTTTCTGTAATGTAATTTTCCCCGCCGCAAATTTTGGAAGCATGGCCATTTTTCCCTTTAGTCTCATCCCTCCACCTCTGGGTTTTTTTTCTAAGGTGAAAAAAATGGGCCCCCTCGCTGCCTTTAAAAAGGGCCCCCCACATTTTACCTGTCAACGGATCCTTTTAAAAAAGGGACAGTTTTCCCCCTTTTTTTTTTAGTTTTTTTGGGGATTTTTCCCTATCTTTAAAACCCGTGTTCTGGGGCTCTCCCCCTTTCCTTTCTCCCACTCTACGGCCCCAATTTATGAAGGGGCCAAATTTTTGGCTAAGCCCTCGGACCATTGGTTACTTATTGATACCCACCTCCCTTTTTTAAACACGAGGGGTGAGGGAAAGAATGTTGCTTTTGGTTTTTTTGAATAAAATGTTATTTAATGCAACATCAAACCTAAGGTGTGCTGCGAATCATCTGATTACTTGTAACATTTTATTAATACGTTGTTTTATGAATATAAAAAGCAGAACATGTTTACCAAACAGGAAATTGCCCCATTATCTTTTTAATAATTTTCTGGGTCCATTATAACTGGGTTTTCCCCTTACTACAAAAAATTTAAATTATTTTTTTAAATTTTTTTCTGTTTTAGCAAATTTTTTGCGTGGTTTCCCGGGCCCTGATAAAATTTAAAAATTACCACACAAATTTTCTTACCCGCTGTGCCAGATAATGAAAATCATAGTAAGAGCAGAATAGCCAACTAATCTGAAAGTGTATAAAAAGTAGAAGTTGTCTAAATATATGAAAGAGCGGGCGTGGTTTAAAATTGAACTCACCATGAACCAAAATTATTTAATTCTTTAATACATAGAAGACTATTGATAATAATGAAACCACATTGTGGAAATATGCCATTGAAGGTACCCTGTTGTTAAATTACATGTATTCACTATCCAAAGCAAACTTTTAATCTACTGATTCATAATATGCATTGAGATGTGGCTTGGAATCCTGCTGTTTCTTTTGTGAGTAAATATAAATGTCCACAGGTAAAGCCTTATGATATGAAAATGACAAAGAATCCTGGGGTCCTGTTAAAAATACCAAATATAAGTAGTTTTCACTACATTGGTGAAACGTTAAGGTGGAAGCAGGGGTGTAACAACTGGGGTAGCAGACATAGCAGCTGCTACGAGGCCAGGGCCCACTAACAATGCAGGTACTAGTACCTCTGCTATCCTGGCGGTACCTCTGCGGGGCCTGATAAATCCTGCCTCTGAACGCCTGGGCCTTCGGTCCTGAGTGTTCAAAGGAAGGAATGCCCCGTCATAGCACAGCGGAGCGCCTTAATCCTACCAGGTGCCGGTCCACGTGGTGCTGACGTGGGCGGCGCGATGATGTCATATCATTGCACATCCTATGCTGAGTATAGAGGATGTCGCTTCGAAGGATGATGATAGATGGGTAAGTAAGTTATTTCTTTCTTATTTTTCACTAATGGAGCCTGCCTAGACCCTGCCTACCTATGGAGTACCCAAACCATTCCTATTTACACGAGGTCCTATAGCCTACCTATACCCTGCCTACCTATATGGGACACTATAGCCTACATAAACCCTACCTATCTTCCTATATTGGTCCCTTTACTCTACCTAAACCCTACATTCCTACCTATAAGGAACCCTACCGCCTAGTTAAATCCTACCTGCATGCCTATAAGGGCCCCTATATCCTACCTAAACCCTGCTTACCTACCTATATGACCCCCTACAGCCTACCTAAACCCTACCTACCTTCCTATATTGGTCCCTTTACTCTACCTAAACCCTAAATTCCTACCTATAAGGAACTCTACAGCCTACCTAAACCCTGCCTACCTACCTATATGGGCCCCTATAGCCTATATAAACCCTGCATGCCTACCTATAAGGGTGCATATAGCCTACATAAACCCTGACTACTTACCTATATGGGCCTCTAGAACCTACTCTAATCCCTGCCTGCGTATATGGACCCCCTATGGCCTAAACACTGCCTGCCTATATGGTGCCCTATAGCTTACCTAAATCCTGCCTATCGATATGGGCCCCCTATAGCCTACCTAAAGTCTGGCTGCCTATTTGGAGCCCCCTATAGCCTATTTACCTACCTACCTATGTGGGCCCCACCTATAGCATATCTACCTAGCCAACTGGGGCCCATCTACAGCCTACCTCTGGCCCACGTACTGCCTGAATAGCTATCTGGGACCTAGCAACAGCCAACTTAGCTACCTGGGGCCTATCTACAGCCTACATAGGGCCAATTAACTACCTACCTGTAGCCTACCTACCTAACTGGGACCTGTATTCCTACCTGTGGCCTAAATACTGCCTACCTACAACCAATCTTCCTACCTACATGTGGCCTACCTACCTGTGGCTTAACTGCTGCCTACCTACCTACCTGGAGCCTACCAATCTATCTAAATAGAGTCTACCAACCTATCTACTGGGGGTCTACTTACCTGGTAATATGAATCTGAGGGGTACAGGCCATGTCTGTAATACTATTTCCGGAAATTGAATCCTTTGTTCCTCCCCTCTAGGAGACTGTCGCTATGGCCTGAACTCACTATCCCACCCCTGGGAAGTTTGTAATGGGGTTTGGGACAGTGAGGGGGGGGGTGCTTGAAAAGTGAGGATTCTAAGATATTTGTTTCCAACTCTGCAGGGACAAGTAGCGTCCCAGAGAAGTCATCATGTCAGTCTAGACCGGATGCAGAACCAAAAGGGAAAGTCAACAAGCTGTAACTATACTATAATCACTCATATGTCAGCAGAGCCTGTGTACACGAGTTTCTACCACTATATGGTCACTGTATGGAGGTGTTATACAGTCTGTAGAGCACCTGTGTACACTGGTATGTACTACTATATGGTCTCTATATGGCGGTAATATTGCTTTTTGTATAATGGTATCTATTTTTAATAGTATAGGGGTATTATTCAGTCATTATTTGGTGGCAATTTGTATTCATGTTCTGGCGGTATAATCAGGTCCATATGTAGTAGTGTTATTGGTAATGTTAGTCTTGGTATAGTGGGATATTTTTGGTAGCAGTATGATGGTGATATGTATGGTGAGGTAATCGCTCCTCATATTATCTAATAACTGCATGACTTAGAAGGTCCCGGTAAATAAAGCTCAGACAGGACCAAAATTCAAGTAAAAACTCTTCGTAGACTTTGATTTGTTTTGTTCTAAAAAACCCTTTTTGAGGCCCTCAGGTCTTACTGCTGTAATGGTTCCTGAGTCTATTCCACAGATTCACTTGTTACCTACAGGAATAAAGTTTGCAGTATAATTACCCAAATGTGAGATTAGCTGTTTTCATCTACCAACTGCCCTGAAGTTCAGCCCATAATTTGGGGAATTTGACCTATCAATTAAGTATATATGCCACCAGTGTGTGTTTGCATTTTACAATTTAGGTTGAATGTAATTATAATGTGGTTGCTGTTCCCATGGTTTACCAGTGTGACTCTAAGTTCTGACACTTGGGGGCGTTTAACTTACATGCGTATTTTAAGCAGTGAGATCCTCATCAGTTTGTTCTGCCACAGCATGGCTGTGGGTGTACACCAATTTATCACAACAAGATACTAACTGCTGAGACTCCAAGACCATAGCAAATATACATCAAATTAAGGAGTGCCATAAAAAATGAACATAATAAAAATTAACCTTTAGTGTGATCATTAAAATAAGGTAACACATACAAACTTGTCCACAAAAGAAGAGTGGAAATGGGTAGTGGAGACTAACCGTAGTAGACCTTAGAGGTCTACACTAACCTTAATCTAGATACAGAGTGGTCACACTCTCAGGAACCTCAACCTGTTAAATGGCCCTAGAAAGCCCTAGTAGGGACTGATGGTGCATTCTATTGCAACTTGTTTACCATGAATGTGAATAGTACAATTTATATGCTTCTCAGGCATGTTATTGGCCCATATAATCCTAACACTTTCTAAATTTGTAGGAAATGGGAAGGTACATGGTCGCTCTTTTTGGGGCACTTACACTGTATAGGTAGGATTAGTCTAACAGGGTTAGTGTAGAATGTTTAGCTTTGTTTTAATTGTCACAGTAAGAGTTAGGTTTTACCACATTCACTAATATCTCTGTATGTGCCCTTTGTTACAGGTTGTTGTTTTTTTTTTAAACATTGATCATTAGGTAACTTAATGAGATACAATCTTACAAGACTTTTCAGCCTATCCTGGATTTTGTTCATCCTTAAACAAGAGTGTAAGTATATAGTGACAAAACCCATAGGACAATTCTAGATCTCACACTTACTAATGCTTGAGTGTCTGTGTATAAATACAAGTTACATAAATATCGTGCCTGAAAAACATTGAAAAGGAAGCAGTATGGTTAAATGTAAGAACTTTGTTTCCCTCTATTGATCCAGACAAAGGTAAAAAAAATCATAAGGTTAAAGCCAATCTGCACTTAAAAGGAAAATGAATTTTGTTTGGATTTGGATTTCGGACTGGATCAAAATTGAAGAAAGAATTCTACACATCTCCATAGACATGGATATTATTTTATTCTAAGTAACCATCTAAACCCTTTTTGAAACCCTCAGCTGTTACAGCTGTGATTGTTCCTGAGGCTATTCCACAGATTCATTTGTTACCTGTAGGAAAAAAATCTGCAGTATAATTACCCTAAAAGATTTAAAATTCTCACATTTAATATTTGCATTACTATGTGAAAATTGCTGTTTTAATCTACCAAATGCAAAGGGTTTTTTGCGCTTTTGTAGTTAGAGCAGAACGATAATCCCTTGCAATATGTAAGTAGTTAAACTCTCCAATTATCACCAGTCGGTACTTAATTTTGGTGTCGACTTATCTTCTATCTGCTCAAGAGATGTTGGGGAGTCCATCAATTAACTCACAAATTATTATTTTCAGTTGTTTGGCTTGGTTCACATCTGTGTTGGAGGCAGGACTGCCATCAGGAATTTCAGGGCCCAATACAGCCAAAGTGTCTGGGTTCCCTCTACCCTCTCCCCTTCCCCTAAAAAAATTATTGGGGTGAACGGGGAAAAAATGCAACTGTGCCATTGTTTTTTGAGTTTAGTTTTTCTTTAAATTTATAATGTGATATTAATTACGTTATTCTTATTTTGTGGGTCAGTAGAATTCCACCAAGGAGGATGACCTTCCTGTTGAACAGAGGGATGAGGTAAACTCCAACTTAAAAGTTTCTTGTCTAACCCAGGAAGAAGTGCAGCTCCGTCTTAGAAAGATTAAAATAGACAAATCCCCAGGTCCAGATGGCATACACCCACGTGTCCTAAAAGAGTTAAGTGATGTCATAGATAGGCCCCTATTCTTAATATCCATGGACTGTCTAATAACGGGGTATATGTCCAAAGATCCAAAGCAACGTGGCCAATATTAAAATAAAATCCATAAGACTCATAGGCCCGACATTCCTCTGGGAAATCCGTTTACAGTTTTCAGATGACCCTAGTCTCTATGAAAATCAAATGAAACCCCGTTAGCTCAGGGTTTTGAGGACGGTCCTGTCGGGTCGTTCTATGGGAAGTTCATGCTAGACTGGATCGCGAGTGAGGCCGTGAGACTCAAAGTTCAGTTCTAGGCATTGATAGTGCACCGCGGTGCACTAATCGAATGCTTGACGGGGAATGTGTGCGTGGGTAACGGCTCACTGATGACAAGGGAACTATCTTTGAACGACCTGGAGGTCGCACCAAAACTCCTGAGCTAAGCTTCTTTTCGGTTTTATAGAGACTGACATCCTGTATGTAACGGGTGAATGTCGGGCTATGTAGTCTTATGAAGATTTATTAAAAGTTTTGCACGTTCTTTGGTTCTATTGCAATATTGTGACTGAAGTGAGTGGGGAGTGGAGGCCCCCATTTTCAGAACCTATATATTTTTGAAAAGCGCTCAGTGAGAACCACAGCACCCCAAATTTTTATATGTTTATTAAAAAACGGGGTATGTCCCAAAGGATTGGCGCATAGCAAATTTGGGGTGCCAATATTCAAAAAGGGGTCAAAAAGTGATCCAGGAAACTATAGGCCAGAAAGTTTAAATCCTCTGTTGTGGGTAAAATGTTTGAAGGTTTTCTCAGAAATGCTACCCTGGAGTATCTCACTAAAAATTAATGTATACCGCCGTTCCAGCTTGGTTTCATGAAGCATCGTTCCTGTCAGACTAATCTCATCAGTTTCTATGAGTAAGTCAGTGCTAGACTGGATCGGGGTGAGGCAACTGGATATCATATATCAAATTTTTTTCAAAAAGCATTTGATACGGTGCCACATAAAAGGTTGGTAAATAAAATGAGGAATGCGTGGACTGGGGGAAATGTGTGCAAGTGGGTAAGTAACTGGCTCACTGATAGAAAACAAAGGTAGTAATTAACGGTACATACTCAGACTGGATCGCTGTTACTAGTGGGTACCACAAGGGTCAGTATTGGGCCCTATCCTCTTTAACATTTTCATTAATGATCTTACACAGGGAATACACAGTAGAATATCGATCTTTGCAGACGATACTAAGCTCTATAAAGTAATCAACACAATAGAGGATAATATGTTATTACAAAGGGATCTGGATAAGTAGGAGGCCTGGGCAGGGAAATGGCAGATGAGGTTTAACACTGATAAATGCAAGGTTATGCACATGGGGAAGAGAAATCCATTACATGATTACATGTTAAATGGAAAAACACTGGGTAAAAGTGACATGAAGAAGGACTTGGGAATCCTGGTGGACAGTAAACTTATTTGTAGCAGCCAGTGTCAGGCAGCAGCAGCCAAAGCAAATAGGATCATGGGGTGCATTAAAAGGGGCATAGATGCACATGATGAGAACATTATTCTCCCATTATACAAGTCACTGGTTAGACCACACGTGGAATATTGTGTACAGTTTTGGGCACCAGTGCACAGGAAAGACATTGTAGAGCTTGAACAGGTACAAAGGCGGGCAACAAAAATAATAAAAGGACTGGGTGGACTACAGTACACAGAAAGATTGGCAAGATTAGGGTTATTTAGTTTAGAGAAAAGAAGGCTTCGGGGGGACATAATAAATATGTTTAAATACATCAAAGGTCAATATAGAGATCTCTCCCAAGATTTATTTATACACACTGCTGTATCTAGAACAAGGGGGCATCCTTTACGTCTTGAGGAACGAAAGTTTCTACATAAACATAGAAAGGGATTCTTTACTGTAAGAGCAGTGAGACTATGGAATTCTCTGCCAGAGGGACTTGTCATGGTGAATTCAATAACTGAGTTCAAAAAGGGTTTGGATGCATTTCTGGAGCGTAATAATATAACAAGTTATAGCGTCTAGGATTCAGGAGAGGGGTCATTGATCCAGGGATTTTTCTGATTGCCAGATTGGAGTCAGGAAGGAATTTTTCCCTAAAATGAGGACAATTGGCTTCTACCTCATTGGGGGTTTTTGCCTTCCTCTGGATCAACACCTTAGCACAACAGGCTGAACTAGATGGACGAATTGTCTTTTTTTAGCCTTACAAACTATGAAACTATGAAACCAAATTTAGCGTTTAGTGTGTTTAATTAGTAAAAAAAAAAAAACATATATATAATTTTATTTTCTCAACTTTGCCTTGCAGCGTCATTTTCTAGGACCAGTAACTTTTTTCCATCAGTTGAGCTGTTTCAGGGCTAAGTATTTGCCAGTTAGCTGTATTTTTATTTGTATTATCTTCCATTTTTTATATTGGAAGTGAAGAAACTGGCAAAAACACAATTCTGAAAAAAAAAATTGTGGCAGTAATATTTTATTCATTTTTATTTTAGGCTCACTTAGGTACTTGTACAAGTGATCACTACTACAATATACTGTAATACTTGTCCCATGCCTCTGACCACAATTAGCATAATAAGGTAGATAGGTTAGTAGGTAAAGGATACATCCTGCAAAAGCTGTGAATATAAAAAGTTGGGCAGAAAGTTCTGCAGGAGGCAAACCAGACAGGAAAGTAAAGAGATAAAGGCACAAACTATGTGCTTCCCTCACCTGACTTCAGTATAACAAGTGATTAACGTGTTCCCCTCACCTGTTCCTGTGAGATGGATGGCAGAGGAAATCTTGCCACTAGCTTAGTAACCATGGGATATCCCTTCCAGGGGCACCAGCAAAGCCCCAGTGCCACCTGAACCAGGTAGCAGCACAGGAGGCAGAGGGTACAGCCCTGGCCCACCCGAGCCCAAAGCCCAGCTCCTAACAGCTGACCATTTGCACAAACACACACACACTATATACACATACACACTATACAGACACTATATATACATACACCACATAAACATGCAATACATACACTATATTGACATACACTCTATACACATACACACACTATACATAAACTATATACAAATGCATACACTATACATACACTTTATACACATGCACCATACATATGCTATATACACATATACACTATACAAATGCATTCACACTATACATACACTATATACACATACACTATATTCACATACACACAACACTATACAAGTATACTTTATATGCACACGCTATATAGACACGTTATATACAAACATGATATGCACGTACAGTATGCACAATCACTGCACACTCATGCTATGTACACTTTATACATAGGATGTGCACACACTATGCAAACGCTGTATACCCACACGTGCTACATACACACTAAATACACATATACACTGTATATACAAACAAACATATACAAATACTGTCACACTGAATACACACACTGCAGACTGTATACTCACACACACATTATGTGATCAAAAATAATTTTATTTTCAAGTGCAATAATTTAAAAGGCATAATAGTGAAAAATTATGAATTTGCTTATTTTTTCAATGTGGATTAAGTATTTAGCTATTTCTTAATCCCTTGAGCACCAGGCCTGAAAAGGCTTTAATGACCAGCTGCATTTTTCAGTTTTTGCCTCCATACATATCAACAGTCATAACTTTTTATTTTTTTCTATGATGTAGTTGTATGAGGACTTGTTTTATGTGGGAGAAGTTGTATTTTTGGGGAATAGTTTAAGTTTACATATAAACTACTGCGTAATTTTTTTACAAATTATTTTTTTCAGCATGAACATAAAAAACGTTTTTCTGCATTTGTGTTTTTATATTATTTTTTTACACCATTCACATTTCATTAGGGATGGCACCAATCAATCTTTCAAACAAAGATTTTAAATGGTTTAGTCAGAGGTGTTGCCTTTCAAATAATCAACCACGGTGCTCAGCGAGTTCAAAAAGTCCAAAGCATAATCCATTTATAAAAGAGATCAATCATGGCACTCACCACTCTTTTTGCAGCTTTATTTAATAAAAATCCAAGTTACATTCAGGAGCTGACACATACCGTGGCCATAAACTGCATGAAGAGTGGTGAGTGCCATGATTGATCTTTATATAAGTGGATTACATTAAATAACCTGTTAGATTAATTCTACAGGTCATGATGATTGTGTAGATACCTAATATGTGTAGGTTTTTGTTTATATGCAATGTCTGCACAATTGTTTTTTAATTATATATTTAACTTTTATTGTTTTATTTACTTTATTTTTCAAAACTTTTTGTTTTTTACTATTTTAAAAATTCAATTAAGATATAACAATAGGACACTCTTTTTTTTTTTTTTACATTTAGTATTAGCATACTTCTGTGTCACTCATCATGACACAGGCTGCTATTACGACAATACACAGTGTGTCCTGACAGCAGTCATACTATACAAACAGTCCTGGGTTGCTCTAGGTCCCCACAGCTGACTGTATAGACATTACCCAGGCTACCTAGCAGGGAAATTACCTTTGACTATGCAGTGGTCATGGACTACAGCAATCAAGAGGTTAAACAGCAGGGATCGGCGGCTTCCTCCAGTCCCTATTGTTCACAGAGACTACTCTAGTAAAGAAACTGTTAACTACAGCTTTGGGAGCTGCAAACCCCCTCTGTCTGCAGCAATATCTTTTGGTGTTGTTGTAGACAGAGAACATGCACTGCCCGCCATCATAAGACAGTGGGCGGTCGTAAAGGGGTTAAAGAAATATATAGTATTTTTTTTAAAGTTGTTGGAAGCTGTGAATAAGCTATGACATAGTTGCCCCAACACTATAAATTCTATCCATTGTATAGAACATAAAGATGTTTGGTAATGAAAATAACTTAGGAGATATCCCATTTAAGTCACTTAAAAACTTTAAACTCCTTTAACACATATTTACCATTAATATTTTTAATTAAGTTAATGTTTTGAATGTTAATAACTACCTATTATATCTTCATTAGTTTAATTTTCCTCAGTGCAAAGTTTAATATTAAACAGCATTAACAACTAATCTGGATTTAAAATTGTTCAAATTTGTTCTGTTATCTTCGCTAAAACAGGTTTGAAAATAAATTAGGGCGAAGTCAAAGTAAAGAGGCTTGTACAGATGGTGTAACATATTTTCTATTACATTTTTATTAAAAATTGTTTATTAATGAGAAATATCTATCAGCTAGAAATAGCTTTCAGATTAAACAGACATAACAGCTAGTTGATTTCTATAATGATATCAGTGATACCAGGTGGGAGAGAGCTGTCTGGAACAATTAATCTGTGTTTCTGGATTTATTAAATGACCAGTCACTTACAGTGTATGTTATCCTTATAATTAGGTTTAACTAGACAGTTAAAGAGAAACATAGTCAGTTTTAATAGTGAACACTTAGCTATGTAATATAGGTGCCTGAAATAGAAACTTACCACTTCCGGTTTCCATTTTAACCTATGAACCCAGAAGCTGCTGCCTTGTTGACTTTAGAAACCATGAGCTAGGCCGGCTAAGTGGTAAATGTTTAAAAGGGACTGCTCTCTAAATAACCTACTTAGATTGAATAAAACCATTTTTTTCACAAGAGTGGCACAATTTTCCCAAGCAGTCCTTTCAGTAGACTTGATGACCTAGATGTATGGTTGCCCCAAAATGACCGAGGCTGAGAGATTATTCTTTACCACAGCCTGTCCTGTTTATAATGCAACTTGTGGAGGTGCACCAGTCACTCATAATTAAAGCTGCCCTCCTGTGCCTTTATGGGTCTCCATGGTCACTATACCACTATTGTTACTAGAAATCCATCTGCAAGCATACAACTTGTACATAGTTGCATAGTTAGTACGGTTGAAAAAAGACACATGTCCATAAAGTTCAACCAAGGGTGGGAAAAATATGGGTGAAGGGAGAGAGACAAGGACATTAAGCCCAGCCTCCCCACTGGTTAATGCCCTGAAACCCACAAGGTAAGAACCAATCTGCTCCAGTGGAGACCATATCTCTTACCCCAGAGCCTACACCAACCAGGATGCAGAATTTTACATAGCTACGGACGCATTAATATTCTTTCGTTCAAGGTAGGCATATAAGCCTTTCTTGAAACTCTCTACAGTTCCTGCTGTGACCAGCTCCTCAGGCGGCTATTCTACAGATTCACAGTTCTTACAGTGAAGAACGCTCTTCTCCTCTGGAGTTTAAATCCTTTTTTCTCTCTAGTCGAAGACATCTGTCATGCATATTCTTTACACTGCACTATGCAAGAGTGAGGCCTCCAGACCACAGAGTGGATAACACACTTCAAATCTTGGAAAAAAAAACTCTCATCAGATGCATGTGAAGCAGGATAATTTGCTAAAACATTGACTTGTCTTGCAACAACATGCTTGGTTTATGTCCCTTTTAGTCCCACCAATCACCTAACTCTGTTAAACTTGGATGGATAAGCCCCTAAATAGTCCTCAGAACAACCAACCTTTTACCTTATGGTGGTCTCTCCAACGTTAGGCCAGCAATATCTCTCAGTATCTTTACTGGCTCACCAGCTTGTCTCATGGTGTCTGTATTAAGGCCTTATGGCATAATACCAGTTCTCCTAACTTTTATCTCCAAATTTTGCATCTTCCTTGAATGACTACTTCCTTGGACTCTCTTCTCAGAGCTGAGTGATGGCTTTAGCAGTTTTCTTGCAAAACCATTGACTTTCTCTAAGAATCATATTGGGAACACCATGAAGATCACAACACTATGAGCAACATAGATGTATGGGGCTGCACCAGAAGTCTGGCGTCTTTTCAGCTTGAAAACTGGCGCAGTCCTGTTCGCTATATTTTTAATGAGGCGCGTTACAAAGCGCCCGTGGCACTTTGTAATGTGCCTGAGATCGGTGGTGTGCTGGAGGCATGTCGCACTACAACCATACGAAGCTACACATGTATGACTTTTGAACAGCAAATCTAGGTGCATTACTGCTGGAACAGGTAGAGCACTTTAAAAGTGGTTTACCTGAGCCAGAATTGTTGCTTAGTAGCTAGAAAGTGCTAAATCTATGACCCACAGTAGAGCATGTTCATAGTTTCATTTGCATTCTATGCTATTAATGCGTGCAAAAAAAATGGTGCCTGGGTGCCAAAAATCATGCATGTCGCCCTAAGCTCATAGAACACAATACATGTGCTCAGTCTATTTAAAGGCTACAGCACTGATGGAAATAGCTCTGCTATAATTCACTAATCTTCTACCATATGCCCTTTTAAAATTCAACAGCTGACCTTTGTTTTCAAGGAACCTGTACATATACTGTATATGTAAGTGCAGCAGTTGAATTGTAAAAGGGTATATATGCATAGTTACATAGTTAATACAGTTGAAAAAAGACATATGTCCATTAAGGTCAACCAAGGGTGGGGAAATGTGGATGAAAGTAGGGAGATAAGGAGTTTTTTAAGCTTAGTTTCCCCTATTGCTGAAGACTTTGAAACCCAGAAGGCAAGAGCCAATCTGCTCTAAGGAAGATTTCATTTCTGATACCAGAGTTGCCATCAGACTGCATCTATAATTTTATATGCCTACATATATATTAATATTATTTAGTTTCAGGCAGTTATCTAAGCCTTTCTTGAAACTCACAACTGTTCCTGCTGTGACCAGCTCCTCAGGCAGACTATTCCACAGATTCACAGTTCTCATAGTGAAGAAGGCTTTTCTCCTCTGGAGACTGAATCCTTTTTTCTCCAGATGAAAGGAATGTCCCCTTGTCCTTTGAGGGAGTTTTACATGTAATAGCTTTTCAATATAATTTTTGCAGTGGTCATTTATATACTTATATGAATTAATCATGTCCCCCCGGAGTAGTCTTTTCTCAAGACTAAATATGTCTAATTAACCTCTCCTCATAACTGAGATTTTCCATTCTCCTTATCAGTTTGGTTGCTCGTCTTTGCACTCTCTCTAGCTTTATTGCATCCTGGAGCCCAAACTGGAGCCCAAAACTGAATAGGATATACCAAGTGAGGCCGCACCAATGCTTTAAATGGTGTTAATATTACATTCCTGCCCCATGAGTCGATGTCTCTTTTAATACATGCAAATATCCTGTGTATCTAAGAGGCTGCTGATTGACATTGCATGCGGCTCTGTATGATCTACAAGAACACCCATGTCTTTCTCAACAAGCAATTCTCCCAGTTTTCTTTCCTCCTAGGACATATGATGCCTGCAAATTATAAGTACCAAGATGCAGAACTTTACATTTATCTACATTGAACTTAATTTGCCAAGTGGATGCGCTTTACGAACATCTTCCATAGGTTGCACTACACTACATAGCTTGGTGTCATCTTCAAAAATTGAAACTGTGCTATTAATCCCCTCCAATATATTAATATGTTAATGTATTAGTAAATAAATTGAATAAAAGAGGACCCAATACTGAGCCTTGGGGTCACCACTTATAACCAGTGGTTATGATTTCGGAACTGCTGCACTGACAGAAGCTGAAGGAGATCCCTCCTTCTGTCTTTGGCCTAGCTGCCATTAAAACCAAGCATACCATTGTTTTTCTTGTGAAATTCTCAATAAGTTTGATGTGTTACATGACCCTCTTCCCACTGGAACAAATAAAGTTGGATCAAAAATGGCCAACTTCAAAATGGCCCCCATGGTCAACACCCATCTTGCAAAGTTTTCCCCCACCCATAGACTAATGGGCCACAAACAGGAAGTTGATAACACCAACCATTCCCATTTTATTTAGGTGTATCCATATAAATGGCCCACCCTTTACATGAAATTCAAAGCATATGGGCACACATCCTCCTAAATGTTTGAGGATAGGTAAGTTGGGCTATAACTGAAAAAAATTGAACATACAAATAAGTGTACGCACATGACGTCATACATATGCATTGTTAAGGATAAATATGAATACCCAAAACCAGTATAACATAAGCAATTATTTTATAAACTAAAAAATTATGTTGAGTAAGTGGATAAATGTGTAAAAGCAAAAAGAAAATAAAAACAATAGACTACAGGGCATAGGTTAATTGATGTACAGAAAGGTGCATAAGAAAATCTAATAATGGAACATGATTTCTCTGCGGCAATTCAATGCTTTAGGGATGATCGTATCCAATGTAAGCATCCAAAATGTCTCTGTTCTGAATTGCCCCCTCTTCTAGGTTTAAGAATTCTCTCAATACCCATGATGTGCAGTGCAGTTGTATTGGAATTGTGACAGTCAATAAAGTGTTAGACTACATTAGATTTGTTTTGGCATGTATTATTGGTTATGTAATTTAAGGAGGAGATTATATAAGGTACAAAAAATGATATAAACCACATACTGTGTGCTGCAGTTCATTTAATATGAAATGAAAAAAGATTTAGAACCATCAGAGTTTGTAAACTAATTCGATGGAAGTACTAATTTGCAGGTTCTACAGGGATGACTACCACATCTAGCAACCATGTAATTTGTGGAGTAACCATGTAATTTTGACATTAGAAGATGTAGCCATATTACGTGCCAGAACACCACCTAATGTTTTAGATTTCCTCGGTACGATACTGCGTCCATTTTTCAGAGCCATATACAATATCTCGTCTTCTTTAAGAATGGGAAGGTAATTGAATATTATATTTTTTATTGCATTAAAATGATGACTATGATTCAAAACCAATACATAAATAGTAATTTACTTACTATATTGTCACACTCAAAAGTCGAGCATGCATAACACTGTACAATGTTATGCATGTTTAAGAGTGATAAGATAGTAAGTTATCTCTGGGTCATTTATCAACAACTTTAACTGCCCTATCCAGAAGCCACTGAGGATACCCTCTGGATTTTAATCTCTGGCATAATAACAGTTGTTCCTGTGCAAAATCATAGTGTGTGCTGCAATTTCTCTTGGCGTGTGTCAACTCACCTACGGGAATAACCCTTTTAGTGTGCATTGTGTAGAAACTTTTATGATGTAAGGTGGTCCTGATGTCGGTTTATCTTCGTGGTGATGACTAAACCATGTTTGTCCTCCAATGATAAATCCAAGAAAGTAATGTAATGACTATCCACATGATATGTGAATTTAATATTCAATAAATTATTATTCAAATAATCCACAAAAGATGGTATGGCAGATACATCTCCCCTCCAGATAAGAAGGAGGTCATCAATGTATTTGCCATACCACTCTACACAATCCAAAAATGGAATCATGTCTGTGTAAATGTGGGGATGTTCCCACCACGAGATTGACAAATTGGCCAGGGAAGGCGAATATTTGGTGCCCAGAGAGACGTTTCATCAGGAAATGTGTGGCAATAAGAATAAACTGGACGAAATCACATGAGTAGTCGCTGTATGTCTCTAAATTAAATTGGAGATAGTGAGAGCAAAGTGATGTGGAATACTAGTATATAGTGATTCCATATTGCAGCTCAACCACTGCATATCATGATGCCATACTTTGTTCTTGAGACAAATTAAGACATCTTTAGTAGCTTCTAGGAAACCAGGCATACCCTGAACAAGAGGCTGAAGCAACGAATCAAGCCATTGGCAAAGGTTCTCCATGAGAGAGCCAATGCCAGAGACAGTCGGACACACAGGAGGTAACATTACAGACTGGCTAATCAATAAAAAGTCCGACCATCTCTAGCTAAGCACTCCCTGGGAAACACCCTCCAAGAGTACATTGGTTAACTCTTTTTTAAATGTTACCGTAGGATCAGAGGCCAGTTTAAGGTAGGTGGTAGAATCATTTAATAATATAAGCATAGACTGATGGTAATCTAATTTATTCATCACAACAACTGTCCCTACCTTGTCCACCATTCTAATCACAATATTATGATTTGCTTTTCAGTTGCTAAGAGCCTGACATTGTATAACTGGCAGGTTCTGGTACTAGGATTTGGGAGGGACAGTGTTGCTCATGGCTTTTAAATTACACTCAACTAGATACTGAAAACGGTCCATAGCCGCCATTCTGGATTGCAATGGATAAAATTCTGTATTATAAATAATCGACTGGATAATGGACTTTTCATCTATAATACAATTGTGAGTATCTACTGCAAGCTCTTCAAGGCATATTAAGTGCATAGCTTCATACTTAAACTGCCTGTTTAGGCTGTGAGAGGTTCTAGAGTAGTGATTAGCATAGTAAGCTCCTCTATAACTAGCTGAGTCATTACAGATACATTAGTGCATAAGATTTAATCTAAAAGCAAGTTACACGGATGCCCCTGCGACCCCCGTCCCGCGAATCTTGCCGCCTGCCCTGACCTTCTGCCTGTCCACGTTCAAGAACCTCTGCTGCCTGCCCTGACCTCCTTCCTGTCCCTGACTACGAGCCTGCCTGTCGAATCTGTACCTCGCCTACCCTTGGCCGCCACCGCAAGCAAGTCCCGCCAGTGGAAGCGACCTGGTAGACTGCCGCAGCAGCAAGTCCATCCCGCTTTGCGGCAGGCTCTGGTGAATACCGGGACCTACTTAGATTCCGCTCCCTGGCGTGGGCTTCCACCATCGCTTGCGGTGGTCCAGTGGATCCACTACCAGACCGTTACAGCAAGCACTACAGACATCTGAGGGTTGAAAACAATTGCTTTTCATAGGTAATCTAATCTTGTTAGAGATAAAGACTGTGCTCCTCTGACAAACGTAACATCACTCCCGCCTCTCTGTCTAATCATCAAGGGTAATATGGGTGGTAACGTAGAGACACTTGTGTACACTCAGAGCAGATAAAATATCTCTTGTTTCTTTACCAGTGCCACATCAAAAGAGCAATTTATTTAGTAAAAATCTTCATTTTATTGTCCCTACATCTTCAAAGCTAATTATTGTAGTGGGAACACTCCTTTAATGTATTGATGACTTTCATTCAAATTCAGTTTGGGCCTTTTGTAATCAATTTACTTAGATTCAGGTTGAACTTGATATTGACCCAAGCCTGAAGAATAACACTTTGTGTCGAACTGGGGCGCCTGGGGCCCGTCAAAGAAGTTCATTCTTGAGGCCCATCAGTGGAGTTTTATATAACTGTGCATCCTGCACATGACCCTTGCACTCGGCCTCTATATTTTTGCCTCTATGTCTTTGAGCTTGTCCCTGAAAACCAATCCAGGTCCAGTCACATCATGATTAGCCGCTCACAGGGAATTTTCCATGCTTCCTTGTGAGCCAGTGCAAGCCTCACAATTATAAATCTACTTTAAAATAAGCGGAATCCTAAAGTTTTGCAAATTGCAGACATCAATGAAGGAAATGTAGGGCAATGGATTATGTCCAACCAAATCAAAAAAGATGTCTCAGTAATGGATCAACACTTAAAACCACAATCACATCTGTTTCTCAATTCCACATTCATGTTATGATTGTCACAAGTGGCCGACTCGTACCCCAAGAGTTTTGTCTGGCACGGAGGACGAGTAGCGCTGCGGTCCGCATTTCGTTCCTCTTTCTCTTACTTACCCAGCACACTCCTGCTTCCTCGCGTCCCTCTGCTGGCTGGTGCATACATCTCCTAGGGCGCGTGCAAGCGCGCCTGCTCTGTCAGATTTTAAAGACCAGAGCGCCAGTAATTGGTTAATTGCTGGGTGCTGACCCTTTATATTCCCATGTCCCTCGTCACTTTGCTGCCGGATCTATAGTGCATGTTGCCTTTAGAGAATGTGTTCCCAGAAGCCTTGTCCGTATTTTCGTGTACCAAACCGCTTGCCTCTGTCCATCGACCATGAACCTTTGCCGCCTGCACTGACCTTCCTGCTTGTCCCCGACTACGAGTTTGCCTCACGACTTTGTACCTCGCTGCACCTCGGCGGCCTTCGCAAGCTGGCCACGTCAGGGTTAGCGACCTGGTGGAATTCCCATCGCAGCAAGTCCATCCCGCTTTGCGACGGGTTGTGGTGAATATTGGGACACACTTAGACTCCGCTCCCCGGCGTGGTCTGTACCACCGCTTGCGGTGGTCCAGTGCATCCGCTACTCCTGCCGTAACAATGATAAATCAAGACAAAAAATATCCATTTGTTGTAATTTCATTTTTTCTGTATTATGAAGATTCAGCTGATATGTTTTTTAACTTAGCTTTATAGGACTTTTTATCATGAAAAATATTATTCTGCTTATTTTTGTCATTCTTTTGGATTTCAATAATATCAACCCACCCATGAGTTAAGTAATTTGATTCATATTTCCATTCTTAGATGAAATTGAAGCAGAACTCTGTTGGTTCTTTTCATATAGACTTTAAACTGTTCATCTTACAAATAAACTCTGTCAAGACTGGAGATATTGGAAAAATCCTTGCTATCAAATTTGTAGATGTTGAAAGGAACCTTTCAGGACTGATCTATGCTATCCATCAGAGATGGATGGTATGTAATAAAAAAAAATAATGGTTCATACAAACTAATCAACTTTTCACAGTGGCAAAACGCTGAAAAACGTTAAGAATGTTTCTTGTAAAAAAACAATTATTTCTAAAACCAGCCATTCAAACTTGCTTGGTGTGTATGTGTATCATTTATCTCTGATCTGCATTAAAATTAATATAAATTTTAGCAGAGCAATATCTTATCAAAATTCTTTTGCTGTCACAAATTAAAGGAATTTTTCCCATAAAGACAACTGTTTCTTCAATTGATGCCGTTCTGTTTAGAAGATTGCCAAAGAATTTCTGAAATCCTCTTTAAACTTCTGTTATATACTTCTGGTGTAAATTGCACCAGAGATGCAAAGGAAATAGAGCCAAGCTATATGTTGTCATCTTCAGTGGAAATTTAGCATAGTACTAAAGGGGTTGCTCAGCTACCATTTTTAACTGCTAATTGGTTGCAGAGCCTTTAGAAAAAAAATCAATACTCACCTCTCTACTGATTCTAATTTTACATCTTCTGGGCTTCTTATCGAGTTTTCTGCTGTCTTCCAGCTGCAGCCAAATGGAATGTCACCACTGCAGTCTCTGATTGGCTACAGCAGTGACATGCCATTGCCAGATGTCTCTGTTCATAGCCTTCCCTTCTGAATGTCTGAGTGTCATGTGACCACTACAGCTAATCAGATGTTGCAACATTGACATTCTGTTTGACCAGGAAACTAAGCAGCATCAAAGACTTCCTCTTAGTGTTTACCAAAACCCACGACAAAGCCAAAAAGATGCAGGAAAACAAACACGAATAGGAAGACTGACAGGACAAAAAAGGCAGGACAGGGAAAACTTGATAAAACACAGAATAAACTAGAGTAGTCAAATAAGTCATGGTCAAAAGTCAGGAGAGTGCAAGGTATCAAATCGAAGAGCAGAAGAATAACCAAGAATACAAGCCAGAGTCAAAAACCAGAAACCACTTCACAAATTTTAAACAGAGCAAAGGAATCAAGCCAGGACACAGGAAGAATCACTGGCAAGAAGTGCACAGAAAGACAAATTTAAATACCTCACCTCAGCCCTTGATGGGATACAGGTTCAGAATTCAGATTGGTTCTGCTCCACCCTGAGGCCAAGGCTACAGACATGAAACAGAGACAGAACACTTCTAACAATTAACAGTTAAGAGATGGGAGCTGGGCAAACCCTGTAAATGTCTGTTCAGGGGAATGGACAATAATGTAGTATGCAGATGGGAAAAATCTGCCAGAACAAAACCGGCTTTTTGTTAGCGACTTCCAACTCTGATACAGGAACCCATATATGATATCCCTAAGCCTTTATATAGTATATGGAGAGACAAGCCCCTAAAGGAAACACATTACCAATATTTAGTTTTACTAATAAAGATCAGATAGTGATGCATATTCTTAACTGCTTAGTTGTCTTTTTTAATTTTCTGATGTAGAATTTTTAATATTTCCTGCACATGGATATGGAGGCAGCCAGCTTGTTTGAGTTGCTTTTAACAGTATTTAAAGGTATGCTTTACAGCAGGTGCATGCAGCATAGGAGTCTGTGAAGAGGAGATGATTTATTAAGTTTCATAGGAGAGTTTTCTAGCCATGTTTTGTTATCTGGGAAGAAGTCAGGTTGCAGGAAGGGGAGAGAGGGAGATGTGACTATCTCCTATTGTGAATGGTGGATCCTGAGTTATCTATACACACTGGTGTCACCTTTCATTGGAAGGGTATGTTCACGTGGCTGATTTTGGTGCTGTTTACAGAGCGTTTCCCCACCCAAATAGAGTCAAAAAAGCCTACAAAATGCCACAAGCTCATTTTCATTGATTCCTATGTAAAACATCATTGTAGTTAACACATGACATGGTTTTTACGTACGGTTTAGGTGCTTCTTTGAATGTTGTTTTGGCCACTGAAAAAGAAGTGTCATGTCAATTCTTGAAGCATTTTCACTGCTGAAAATCCCCATAGGAATCAGTGGACAGCTTCAAAGCCTTGTCCAAAACCTCAGTGTGTTTTTTGACGCATTTTTGATGCGGTTTTGTTGCGTTTTTCAGAGCGTTTCTTGCCCTGGCTATCAATTTTTATGGGTGTTTCAGAAAGAATACAGTGTTGGAAAACCTCGCGAAACTGCAACAAAACCTCTTCTGAAAAGATGCTTTTGAGGCGTTTTTTAGATTTGGATGCTGATTATGAAGCTGAAAATTCATCATCCATATCAGCAATGTGAACCTACCCTAATACTGCCTGTGCTGGTAATGAGGAGACTGCTGAAAAGTAAACTCTACAGAAGAGGAAGCTTCAGCATATAATTAGACTTAAAGGGGGTTCACCAGGTCATAGGAAAATATGCTAGTGTAGGCCAATAATAACAAAATGCTATACTAACCTTCCTCCACTCCTCAGTTCCAGCATTGGATCTCCCTGGTCTTCAGTTTTCTATCATTGTCTTCTAAAAGGGAGCCACTGATTGGCTGCAGAAGTCCTGTGCCTCTGCTTACATCCCCATTCAGAAAAGAACAAAGGTAAACAGAAGACTGGGGAGACCCAGAGCTGGAACTAAGGAGAGGAGGAAGGTGAGCACAGTTTTTTTTTATATTTAATTGGCACTGGCATGTCATTTAAGCTTCCTGTGAGCTTGACAACTCCTTTAAAGGCCAAAATGAAAACTGAAGGATTTCAGGATATTTTAGAAATTATAAATAGTGACATGAAAAATAAAAATAAAAAACAATCACCAGAAATTATAAAAAAAAATAAATAAATGCTTAAGCAGATTTAAGGTGTCTGACATTGCAGGATGCTCATAGGTAACTATGGCAGCAAGGGTCCACAGCAGAAACATGGCCTAATGAGGTGCCTGTTACTGTAACACTGACAGGCAGAAAATCTTTAGAATACTAAGTATTAAATGTTCGCTGCTACCAAAAACCTATAAGAAGAAAAATAAAAACAGCAAATTGTTATTAATAAGGCTCTATTTAAAAAAAGCTCCTCCCAAAGAGATACATATTTAATAGCATTGTAGTTACAATTAGCTGCAGAATGAAGATAGCTGTTATGTGCTGCAAGGCACATAACAGATAAAACATGTGCCCCAAAATGGCACCGATAAAAACTACAGCTCATCCCACAAAAAGCAATCGATATTTATCTTTTGTGAAAAAGTAGCAAATTGTACATAAGGAAATTGGTCTAGCCATTTTTTTTTTTAACAGATGATAACGTTATTTTTACTTAAGGTTAAAAAAATGCAAAAAAACAATGGTAGAATTGCCTTTTTACTTGCATTTTCTCTCAGCAAACACCAATAAAAGCTAATGAATAAATTATATGTACTCTAAAGTGGTGCCACTGAAAAAATAAACTCATCCTGCAAAAAATTAACTCACATACAGCTTCATCGAAGGAAAAAATAATAAAAAATGCATTCATGCATTTATTTATTTTAACTGGATTTACAAAATGTCTAAAGCCTAACTTCCATGATTTCCATGTCACTGCTTTTCACACAATTATCTGTAAGATTATTACCGGTATTACTTTCCATATTCATGTTTTTAGCACTTTTCTCACTTTATGTTTTAAAGATATTTGTAAGCTAAATTAGAAGGGTTCTAAAAATACCTAAACGGTGACACACACAGCTCTTAAGATCTGACCTGTACTAATGAACTGAACCTCAGCTCATTGCAAACATAATTATAAGTCTGCTAATTATATTGATTAACAAATACACCCTAAACATAATTATAAATATGTGACGGAAGGATCTAACTGGATGAAAGCGAGAAGCAAAATATATACCCACTATCTCTCCTCCAAATCAACACAACAGCTGCGACAATAAGCTACATCTGTCGAGAGAGCGCGTAGAATTCTCACAATTCAAACCGAATAATTTCCCAACAGGTTATAGTTCTGATCTATCTGTAGAAGTCCCGACTGCCTAGAAATGTACTATACGACATGGCTGTAAGAGAACTTGTTTTGTCATAGACAACCTTGAAAAATTTAGTCATACATGAACCCATTTACATAAACACAGAAAATTGATGGTAGAAAAAGACCACATTTTGCATCTAATCTGCTCTTCTATTATTTCCCCCATATCTTAGCATACATATAGTTTACACTGAATTACCACTTTATAAGATATTCTCAAATAGGAGTTCACTAAACCTTTGGGGCTCAGTCACAATCTAAATACCAGTTTAAAGGGATTTTGCCATGAAGTAAAATTGATGTGGGAAGTTTGCAAATTAAATAATAAACATTTTCACCATTCATTATTATTAAAAATTCTGAACCTTTTTGTTTTAACTGCTACTTTAGTGATCCATAGCGTATAGCTTGTCTCCAAAGGCTACAGCCAGTGACGAGAGCTCCTCAGTCACACATGCTCAGTCATACTTGCTCAGACATCACCTCTCCTCTCAGGCAGCTACTGTCAGTTTATTCCCTGCCTAATAATCACAGGCACTCACTGTTGTGTGAGTGTTTAACTACAGGTGTTTGAGCACCATTCTCTACCTCCTCTCCTCTGTACTCCTTAGTCTAATTACAACACACACACACACGCAAAGAAAACACTACAAAAATGATAAAAAAAGGAAAACTCAGTCTCTGGTAAATGATGCTCATTGAAGTAAAACAAAAAACACACACACGTGTTCCTGCAGTTTGAACCTAGAAACCCATGTTGGAAGGCAAACACACTAACACTACTCAACTAACATTGGTAGCTACTCACATCTCTTTCATGAAACAGCGCGCGCGAGAGAGAGTAGAGCTAGTGGAGACACACTGCTGAAGAGAGTGCGTGGTGATGTAGTTGTATGCCGTTCAAAAACAAAATCTTATAAAGACCAAACCCACTTTGTGGGAGTTATATAGGGGTCTCTCTTATGTGTGTTCGACGCCTTATATATATCTCTCTCCCTCGACATGAAATGCCTTCTTTAAAAAAAAAAACTTTAACCTCTCATTACTGTATGTTTTAGGAGTGTTGGAGAAACCAGAGTACCTCACAGAAACCCACACAAACACGTTGAAAACAAACTCCTTGCAGATGTTTTGTTCCATGGTTAGATTTGAGACCTAGATACAAGACCCAGTAGACTGATCATATCTCTCTCTCTCAGTGCTATCTGACATACGCCACTGGCTTGCCATACAGTTATATAGAATTTACATGGGCATAGAATTTCCTCTCGTTGGGGTATGGGAATGGGGTCTTGATGTGAATATTGTCCAGCCTAAAGGATAGTTTCTTGCAGTTGCCATGAATTAGATTGTAGATATCTATTGACACATACTCTCGTAATGGTGTTTCGAGGGGGTGGCGTCTGAGGGGGTGTGTGGGGGGGGGGTTTAGAGAAGTGAGATTTATCTGATCTATCTACAGGATTAAAACCCGAGGACTATAAAGGCCTGGGAAACAAGAAGAACTTGCTGTCATGTTCTTGGATCCATTCCATGATTAGATGACCCTTGTGGCCCTGTGCAATGTCCTGATAAACATAACATAAAGGGATGTACTTGGTATTCCATGCTTCCTAGATTAGCTCTACTAAGGGTCACATGTATGAAAACTGTCTAGGTGTAAAATTCACTTTGTTACCATTGCAACCAATCAGATCTCATTTTCCACAGCACTATATGAAAAGAAAGGGGCACTCTGATCAGTTACTATGGGCACCAAAGTAAATTTTAGACCTAGACAGTTTTCATACATGTGGCCCTAGGTGTCCATCCACAGGTTTTAGAGAATTCAGAGAGTGCCAAGAAAACATTCCGCCCACTATTTTACCACTTCAACCAGTCTTGATTGTTGACACCAGATAAAAGATATTTTATCTATGGTGCAACAGAATTTAAATCTGACCTGACCAGGCAATGATTTTTTACTGCTGAGTGACCCAATTTTTGTGCTGCTTTACCCACTGGGAGAAATAACTCTATATCTATGAAGGGTTGTTTCCAATGTGGCACGACAAGATGTGGTATGTGTAGATACTGTATAAGGTAAAAAGTCATAACTTTTGATCTCTGTCTACATGTAAGAGTTATGATGTTTCTTCTTTCTTGAATTGTCACAGTAAGTATGTTGTATATGTTATTACTTGTGCTACATTACCTTGTAATGTTCAATATATGGGGTGTATATTTAAGAATTGGGAACATCTGTATGGTATCACAGCTCCTTGACAACACAGTTTCTCGGGAGCTTCTAAGCATTTCCGGGATGTACATGTAGGAGATACTCAACATTTTAGGGTTGTGGCTATTTAAAAAGTAAGTAAACCCATTAGGGATGGGGAGTGGAGAAAACTGTTTATGGATATGGAGGCCTTTTGCATTCTGACTTTAAACACAAGATTTCCTTTTAGTTTCAATTATAAGACAGATTTATTGTATATTTATTGACGTTAATATTATTATTATTATTATTATTATTATTATTATTATTATTATTATTATTATTATATAGATATGTGTTTTTTTCTCTATCCATAATTGTGAAGATATTAGGCCTGTCACAGTGATTTCTATACTTTGTTTTCCAGTTTCTAACTTATGCAATGTAGCTAAGGGGTTAAATTCAGATACGTTACAGTTATTTACATATTTTGTAATTCAGTTTCTAGCTTATGCAATGTAGCTAAGGGGATAATTGTAGTCACGTTTGTGTTTTAAGTTTTGGAATATAACTACCACGAGTGCTGGAGTTCTCTTGTTGTTTCCATATTACCCACTGGAGCCTTGCCTTTGTGTCTTCCTGTTTCCAAGAGACACCTATAGCATTTTAACTAGTTGTCTGCTGTGTTAGTTTGTGCTATGGAACAAGGAGTTGAGTATTCGGGGCATGTTAGGTGGAGTGACAGTGTTCTATTTCTCTGCAACGTGCATGACCGTGCACTGCCTTTTCTTCAGAATGATTGATAACATCCCCTCTGTCCCCTTTGGTTGATCAGATGTCTAAGTCCACAGGAGCCCCTTTAGCTGGATGTTTTTTTTGGGGGGCACATCATTTGTGGTAGACTATGAATAAGTTAACACAGCAAAACTCTACAAGGTTGCAGGAAGTTTGTTCCAAACATTTATTTTTTAAGCAAAATAATAAGTGTTGAGCGATTGCGTTGGCTATCGAGATCGATAGTCGATAGTCGGCAAAGCCGCTAATCGATAAGGTTTTTCGATATTGTGCATCGATTAGCGCGATGACCATTAAGTCTATTGGAGAAGCAACAACACCTTCATTATTACACACACCAAACATAAGGCTGTGATAAGCTGAAATTAACATCCACAACAGCCAAATGGGATACGTTCTACATACAACTAGGCAACACACTTAGGTTATAAAAGTCACAGAAAAAAAGTCAAAGACCCATTTACTATCCCTGTCTTGTAACCACAGAGCCTGACCCTTAAACCTGCATCACACCACAAATTAAAAAAGTGCCAAGAATGCAGTATGATTTGAACCATCAATGTACCTTGAACTGGGACATTGAATAACCCTGTCCTGGAACGCAGCATGAGCCCCAAACCTGTCATGACCCCCCAACCATTTAAAAAGTGCCGGCAACAAAAGGAGTCTTTCAACCACCATTTTAGTTTCACTGGACATTGAGACTTATACCTGTCCTGGGCCACAGCAAGAGGCCCCAAACCAGCATGATCCCCCCACATTTAAAAAAGTGCCCCGTAAAAAGGAGTCCTTTCAAACCACCATTTTAGTTTCACACTGGACATTTGACTATACTGTCCCTGGGCCACAGCATGAGCCGAAACCCGCACGACCCCCACATTTAAAAATTGCCGTAAAAAGGAGACTTTCAACCACCATTTTAGTTATCACTGGACAATGACTATAACCTGTCCTTTGCCAAGCATTAGCCCCAAAACCCTCCTGCAATGACCCCCACATATTAAAAAGTGCCGGAAAAAGTAGTCTTTCAACCACCATTTTATTTAACTGGACATTGACTAAAACCTGTCCTGGCCACAGCATGACCCGGGGCCCGGGAGTTACAGTGGGTGCGTTGAAAGCCCAGGCTGGCTCCGTCATCTATTAACACGCAGGGTTAAAATGCCCTGTTTGACGCAGCAACGAAAACTTCGTGCTGAAGCAGAGTGCGGAAGCGGAAGTGTGAGAACTCCAGCCTTCCTCGTACACAGTCAATACCTGGTAGCGCTTGCCCCTCCGTATGAGTGTGGACCAATTGACTTCACTTGGAAATACTGGTGGTTAACGCTCCTTTTAAACACCCAGGGGCCCTTTATCTTGGCATTCTTTTTCTCATTTTACTCAACGTGCTGGAGGAAATGGTCTCTGTACTTTGTTCTCTGTCCGTGCTCCATATTTCCATGTCCTCTGAATAACCAAAATCTGGTCAAGTTTTCCTGTACCCCCCCTTGTACAATTCAGGGGAATTTTTTTAACAGCTATTTTGTACATGCAATTTTTTTAGTATTTTCTTAATTCTAGAAAACATTTTTTTAAAAATAGGAGGAATCCCACCATGTCTTTGTTTTTTCTTTTTTCATTGAAATTAAAAATGGGTTGTCTCAATACAGGGATTGATAGCTATGTTAAAGATCTTGCAAAAACAAGTCATTTGCAATATGTTCCATTAACATGCCTACATATTCCTGTATCAGACAGCACCATCACCCTTGAGCCACACTTGACGATTGTGAAGAACAAAAGTCTTTTATAAACAACATTTTTTAGAAATGGCCCGGTAGTTTATATGCATGTCACAGCAAAAAGCCCCCAAAAATTCAAAGCATGACCCTTGAGGCCACTTTGGTCAATTGTGAAGAACAAATGTCTGTTAGAAACAACATTTTTTTAAATAGGACCTGTAGTATAGCTGCATGTCCACAGCAAATGCCCCCAAAAAAATTCAAACATGACCCCTTTTAGCCACTTTGGCAATTGTGAAGAACAAATGTCTGTTAGAAACAACATTTTTTTATAATAGGACCTGTAGTATTGCTGCATTTCAAAGCAGCCATGACCCCCAAAAAATTATAAAAATGAAATTCTCAGCCACTGTTAAAAAATTGTGAGGGAGAAAGCCACTTAAAGCCACATTTTCTTTTACAAAGGACCATGATTATTGCTGTATCCACCCCAAAAAAAAAGACCCCAAAAAATTTAAAATATGACTTCTACCACCTATTAAAAAAAAATTGTGAGGGGAAAATGGCCACTTTAAAGGGAAAAAAGCCCAAAGAAAAAAAAAAATTTCTTTCCCAAAAAAGGGGAGGCAAAAACCCCCGTTGGCCTGAAAAGGGTTTTCCCACAGCAACTACCTCAAAACCATTGAAAAAAGCGAAAACTTTTTAAGATAAAGTGAGTAAAGGGAATACGTTTTGTCATAAACCTTGCGTCTTTTTAAAGGACTCCTCACAGAAAAACCACAAAATAACTGTTGGGAAAAAAGGAAAAAAATTGCAGTAAGAAATGATCTTTTTAAAAAAAAAATTTTCAAGGGGACCATTTCGTTTGAAAAGGAATGAAGAGCCCGGCAACAATCGGTACCTCGGCAATGGGGGCCACAACATCAAGAGATCCAGCCTGATTCATCTTAGAAAGTCAAACGATCCACTTATCTGTGGAAAAGCCGGATGCGTTTGTTCTTAATGACCCTCCACTGTGCTGAAGGCCCGCTAGAATGACGCTGGCTGCGGGGCAGGAAACACCTCAGGGCGGACGAGCCATCTCGGGCCTTTCTCCATTTTGGATACCCAGAATCTTTTTGGGCCGAAACACATGAAAAAACCCGTGTTTGAACCAGATAGTCGTGCACCATGATCTTTGCGATCTCTTTTGTTGGATGTGTGCCCGCATTGCATCGTTTGGGAGGGGGTAAACAAAATTGCCAGAGGTCACCCCTTAGGCCCCTCTTGCCACCTTTCTGCTCTCCGCTAGCCTAATTGGCACTCACTGCGTCACTCGCTGAGTTGTTTTTACCCTGACATTTGGGAACGGGAAGCAGAAGAACAGATTTTCCATTGACAATCACAAGGTCTCCATTTCCTGCATTTTACCTTTTATTTGGGGGTGGGAAAGGGAAAATCTGATTTTTGTTTTTTTAAGGGGGATCCAAAGGGGGGGGCCCCCATAACGTTGTTCATTTTATGGCCTTTTTCAGGAACATGTTTTGGGGAAAGGAGCATCCAAGCACTCATGTAGAGAGGAGCCTTTATTTTTCCCCAAACCTCTGGTTTTGAGGGGGACTACAACTGATCTTCCTCATCTTCCCTCCGCCCAAATTCGCGCCAACCTCTTTTTCCAAAGGGAGGGACGTCGGAACACGGTTCTAGGAAACCTCCCCTCCTTTCCCCCCCCTGCCCTCCGGGGACAGCTTTAACACAGCCCTGACTTGCCTGAGATGATGCACCCTGAGAGCTGATCGCCACCTTGCACTAGCTCTGGACCCCGAACCACTGCCTAATGAAGACCGATGAAATTGTGAAACTGTCGGGCCTTGTGGATTTGACGGAGAGAAAGGCTCCGTGTCCGCATCTGTGTCCGTCTCCTCCTCCGTCGGGACCTGTTGTTTCAGAGTGTCCAACGATCGTTCCAGAACTAAGATCACCACAATGCTCATGCTGACAAGGGCATTGTCCGCACTGACCATTTTGGTGGCTTCTTCAAAACTGGCAAGGATGGTGCAGAGCTCTTTCACCTGCCTCCACTCTCGGTGGTTCAACACCCCGAGGTCCGTACCGCTGCTTGTCAGGCCATGTGTCACTTCGTACTGCGTAATGGCATTGCGCTGCTGCCACAATCGCTGGAGCATGTGGAGGGTGGAATTCCAGCGTGTTGCCACGTCAACAATGAGACGGTTGACGGGGAGGCCGAGCTGACGCTGCAACGCAGCCAGGCGGGACGAAGCAGGGTGCGAACGGCGGAAGTGCGAACTCAGACCTCGAGCCTTCTTCAGCAGGCAGTCCAGACCCGGTAGCTCTTTAGAAATTTCTGGACGACAAGGTTCATGACATGTGCCAGGCAAGGGATGTGCTCCAGCCTACCGATCTTAAGGGCGGCCAGCAGATTTCGCCCGTTATCGCACACCACCTTGCCTGGCACAAGGTTCTTGTCACCCAGCCAGCGCTCGGACTCGTTGCTTAGAGCCGTCCACAGCTCCTGACCTGTGTGTGGACGGTCCCCAAGCAGATTAATTTCAACACGGCCTGGTGTCTCTGGCACGTGATGCCACCAGAGGACCTTGGGGAAAGAGCCCTGCACCATCCCTGCGGTTTTGAAGAGCGTGCGCCGAGCCTGAGAGCCACCGTCACCCCCAGAGACATCCACCCAGCTCACCCAGTGAGCTGTCACAGAGATATAGCGGCCTTGGCCGTGCTTACTAGTCCATGTGTCGGTGGTGAGATGGACTTTTCCGGACACAGATGCAGACAACTGCGATTGAATTTTAGATGACACGTGGCTGGCCAGGGCAGGGACGGCTTTTCTGGCAAAGAAATGCCTCTCGGTCAATCTGGTATTGGGGGCAAGCGAGGGCCATGGACTGTGAACCCATCTGAGACCACCAGACGGAAAGCAAACATTTTCCCAAGGCCAAAAGCTGGCAATGCCGACAGTCAGGCTTAATGGCCTTTGGGATGGTATGGGTTAAAGTGTTTCTTCTGCTCCCAAACCAAGAAGACAGTAAGGCTGGCTGCTAGACTGGCCGCTGTTATCGGCGTGCAGGTCGTCAAAATGGTGGAAGTAGAAGGGGTAGGATGGGTACTCCTGGTGGTGGGCTGGTGGTACTCGGGCGACGGTGGAGCTGAAGCGAGGCTGATCCCTGATCATGACTCTGAGAGACATGGCTGCTGAGAACGCTTGGAGGAGGAGAGGCGGAGGACAGAGTTGTGCCAGTGGTATGGAGGCCCGTCTCGTCAGGCCTTTTTGGCCAAGTGTTCCCTCCATTTCAACTCATGCATTCGCTGCCATGTGACTAGACAATGTTGTGGGGGTTACCATTAAGGTTCTTGCCTCTACTTAGCGTTTACGGCAAAGCGGCATATGACATCGCAGGTGAATCAGAGGCTTGCTCAAAAGCCCGAGGCTTGAGAGGTCCAGACCTTTTTGACGGCGATAAGCCGAGGAGCGGTGTTTGCGCTGACCGGGTGCCTGGCGGAATCGATATCAGGCGACTTCTGCGACCGGCGCCCTCCGCCTTTTTGTGCGGGACCCTAGTGACACTACCCCATCGTCTTTCCTCCTCGTCCCACTGATGAAGCGCTCGCAAGCAAATTCTGCGAAATGACCAGGATGGATCCGCAATGTCGTCAGTCATCATCATCATCAACACATGGTGACTTGGTCGACCAGACTTTCTGCATCCAGAAGCTGCGTGGCTACAAGCAAGGGGCACTGCAAGGCGTTTGCCGACCCGCCCGGCATTTTTTGCCGATTGACCGGCTATTCCTTCACCTCCCTCTATGCATCATTAACTGGGCGTCAGAGCAAGAGAAAATCATCCTTTTTGGCCTCTTGATCTTTAACATGCCTTCTGACCCAACCGCATTTTGTCATCAAGGAGGTTCTTAGAAAATGGATGATCCACAGTGGTGGGTACACGAGTTGACTTTGGGCTGCATCATGTTGGACAGATGCTGATGTTGCTGATTATGACATTTGTGGCCGTGACTGCAGGACAGGAGGGTAAGACTGCTAGATGCAGGTTTGCATTAACCACTGAAGGACAGATTGGGATGATGTTTCGTATACTTAGATTCACAGGCCCTGACCGCAGCGATGACAGCCTGACGTCCTTGCAACTGACGAGTCGCAGGCATGCATGTTTCGCCAGCACTGAAGGAGCACCTTCTCTCGTACCCTACCCCATGTGCTAGCCCCCCTCTTGCTCGCTTACCAATCAAAACAAAATTGTCTGGATTCAATTTAACTGCAAGGGTGTCTATCAACAAATCTGGACTGGGCAAAAAGTCCAAAAGAACACTATCTGTATGTTTTAGGTATTAATAAACGGTATTTTTTTGCACCTATCAATTCACCTGTGGTGAATATAGAAATTTCTGTTTTAAGATTAACGTAAGATGCTGCAGTCAATGAACAGTGCAGGGCTCGCAAAAGTCAAAAACACGTAACGTTATGTTTTTGATATAATGAAACTGAATTTTTGCACCTTTCAATTCACCTGTGTGAATATAGAATTGCTGTTTTAAAGATTTACTATATGCTGCGTCAATGAACATGCTTGGGTGCGCAAAAGTCAAAAAACACGTAACTGTTTAAGTTTAGATATAATAAACGGTATTTTTTGCACCTTCAATTCACCTGTGTGATATAGAATTGCTTGTTTTAAGATTACGTAGAGCTGCGTCAATGAACAGTGCTGGTTGCGCAGAAAGTCAAAAAACACGAACTGTTTATGTTTTGATATAATAAACTGGTAATTTTTGACCTTTCAATTTCACCTGTGGTGAATATAGAATTGTTGTTTTTAAGATTTACGTAGATGCTGCGTCAATAAACAGTGCTGGGTCGCAAAATTCAAAAACACGTAACTGTAAGGTTTGATATAATAAACGTGTATTTTTGCACCTTTCAAATTCACCAGTGGTGAATATAGAATTCTGTTTTAAAGATTTACTTAGAATGCTGCGTCAATGAACATGCTGGGTGCGCTAAAGTCAAAAAACACGTAACTGTTATGTTTTTGATATAATAAACGGTATTTTTTTGCACCTTTCAATTCACACTGTGGTGAGAATATAGAAATGCTGTTAAGATTTATACGTAGAATCTGCGTCAATGAACAGTGCTGGTGCGCAAAAGTCAAAAAACACGTAACTGTTATTTATGATATAATAAACTGTATTTTTTTGCATCTTTCATTCACCTGAGGTGAATATAGAATGCTGTTTTAAGATTTACGTAATGCTAGCGTCAATGAACAGTGCTGGGTGGCGCAACAAGTCAAAAAACCTAACTGTTTTATGGTTTTGGAGATATAATAAACAAATTTTTTGCACCTTTCAATACACCTGTGGTGAGATGAATAGAATAGCTGTTTTAAGATTTACGTAAGATGCTGCGTCTTGAAACAGTGCAGGGTGCGCAAAAGTCAAAAAACACGTAACTGTTATTTTTGATATAATAAACGGTATTTTTTTCACCTTTTCAATTCACCTGTGTGAATATAGAATTGCAGTTTTAAGATTTTACGTAGATGCTGCGTCAATGAAACAGTGCTCGGTGCGCAAAAGTCAAAAACACGTAACTGTTGATGTTTTCGTACGATACACGTATTTTTGGCAACAAACAACCTGTGCTGACTACAAGATTGCTGGTTTGTAATATTAAGTGCAAGGTGTGATATTATCAACAGTCACCAGGTGTAATGGGTAAAATTGAAACACCTATCTGAAATGTATACTGTAAATAACAGTGGAGTTTTTGCAAGCTATCAAGAGACTGCAGTTACTAGAAATTTGTTTTTATCCAATATAAGTTCAGGCTTGCCCAATATCCCGAAATATTTCAATAGGCAAACTGTTATAATAAAGATATTCCCACTAAATGTCTACACTAAGGTCTTGGTGAACTTTATGCCAGTGTTCTTTATAGATAAGAGCTTTGTCCGTGCTTTCGCCCGCCGGCCCCACCCCCCCCCCGCTCCCACCCCATGAATTTACAGCGGTAGATTCTTGCTTTAAAATTCTCTACTAACTACATAAAATGTTCAAATCTCTAATCTAACTAAATTGGAAGGATCACAGGCTAATATGTAGAGGTTTTCTCTGTGCTGAAAAAGACTAATTTCGCTGGAGCTGTTTGGCCACAGGCAGAGCGCAGGTCCTATCCCTATGAGACGCTGAGAGACACTGAGGGCTGAAACAGGAAACGCTGAGTTCTATTAAAACGAGGTCATGTTGAAATTTTCCAGCCAATCGCAACCATACATCATCCCAGTCATGATGTCGCACACACATCTCACCCAGCTCTATTCTGTAATCTGATTTTGCTGGCCACCCCAAAATTACGGAAGCCCGAAAAAGGCGCATCTAAATAGATTTTTTTTATCAACAAGATTTTAACCTTAATTATCGCATGATCTGGAAATTTTTTTTCGATCACCATAAAAACCTTTCCGATCTCAACTTTGTCGATAAAAATCGCTCAACACTAATTAGCACATGTAAAAATTATCCAAAATCTGTCTTTTTTTGGGTGAAAAAATGGAAAAAAATATTATAATATGGGAAAAAAAAAAAAAAAAAAAAAAAAACAATCCTGTCCACATTCCAAATTCCTGCCCTAGCTCCATAATCCTGTTAGCCCTCATTTGGTTTTGATCCTATTTTGTCACTGCTATTGCATATGGCAGTCAACTGGTGACCATTCTGGGGATCGTGAACCTGGGATTCTCCACTTTGTAAAGGTTTTAATTAAAAACCAGGGAATTAATTGGATTCGCATTCTAGACAAGACTGACAAACTAGTTAATGTCTTAAGGATCCACTTCGTAAGTCATAAGAAAATACAACAGTAAAGAAAGAGAACAAAGTATTCTGGGTGCTGGCATCTCAGTGAAGAACAAATTTGTGGGATCAAACTAACTGCTTTATTTGCCAACAAACCAATATGTTTTAAAGTAACTACTAAAGGGATCGGCTTGACTTTGAAACACTTTGTTGTATTTACTAAATTTACAATTCTCCCACAAATTGGGATAATAGCATTAGGATACATGTTTATTACCAGTTGCAGTTAACAGGTCCCCATTGTTATAAGTGCTTTACTGGGAAACCTAGTACTTGACTGAAATCTGCCAAAAATCTAAAAAGAAAGTTGGTTTGTACAGAGAATTCTAATTGTATATGACCTTTACTTTACTTATTTAGTGTCTCTTTAAGACTGTGTCTGCTATGCTGCTGAAAGTGTTAACCATCAAGACCTAATGTAGGAATAAAATGTCTTGACATTTGGTCACTGGTAGTATCAGTGACATTTTAATGAATAAATGCCTAAACTTGGAGAGCCTAGCATAATAATCCCCAAAATTCTGGAGATGCGGCAATTAAGAAAATGCCGGGCTAAGGGACTTGTTGTCGCCATGAAGTGATGGATTACCCCATCTCGATGAGCGCTCCTCAGTGCAGGCCGATCTGCCAGCTGTTCTAATTGTGTCACAATCATTTTACCAGAACAATGCACTCCTCTTGATACTGATCAAAGAGTCGGTTCTGTGACAGACCTCACTTAACCAGTTAAGTGCTGCCCAAGCATCCTAATGCTACCCTCAGGCATCCTGCGGTTTTGCTTCACTTATCCTCCAGATACGTGTTATGCAGCGTATGTATCAAGATGTCACAGTCTCTCTATTTTGTAAGTCTCTAGTTTCTCTAACACCCAGTCATGCTGGGATCAATTGATTGATCCTTAAGATTCATATCTGTGACTCTTTTGTAAACCATTGTGCAAGATGAACTGAAGAGAAAATCCTGCGCACATTTCAGCTTAGGCTTCATATGTCTTGGGTGAAAATATGTCTTTCACCAGATCCACATCTTCAGGTTCATGGTTTGTCTTTACCCTGGTCTTCTATTTTAATTAGTGTTTTATTTTACAGTCAAGACAATTTAGGTTGAGAGTAAATTATGACATATTTATTTATATTGCTTACTTAGCTCCAATATACTCTGCAGTGTTTTACAGACATTATCACTCTCTGTCCCAAGAAAAGATCACAATTTGCATTGCCTACCCAGCGAAACACACACAAACATGGGGTGAACAAACCATGTCCAAATAGTTGTTTCTTTTGGACAGGGGTTGCATTATGACCACATGACTGTATTTGCTTTTCACCCTTTATTCCTTATTTTTCCTTTCTTGTTTATCTCCTAGGTAACATTTGTTCTGGAGGAAACTGCATAAAATTGTGCCTTGAATACTTAAAGGGGTTTTCTCACTACAAAGATTAGCTTTCAACTTAAAGGGACAGTTAAATTAAGACTTTTCTTAATTGGTCAATGGATTTTACTTTAGTCATGCTATAAGAGCATTTTGTATGTGCTCTGAAGTGCACACAGATGTTGGTTATCTGATTAGATAAGAGCAGGGACGTCTGTTATCTGAATAGCTGAGAGCAGAGAGCAAGGAGTGACATCACTCCAATGATGGACTGAGATAGACACAAACTAATTATTGATTATATCTAACGAGATTAGCTTCACTTAACAAAAGGTATATGTGCTGTGAGGACTGAAAAGCATGGCTTCATATGTAATCTTATTAGAGATAAAAATCTCCTGCATTGTCAGTAACGGCTCCTAGAAGTTGAATATGCTAAACACTACTGTTGAATCATCCACGGCCTGAGGAGACTAAGAGAGAGTAAGTGCAAAACTGCTAAAACGCAGTGAAACAGCATGGTGAGAAAACCCCTTTAAATAATACATGTGCAAAAACCATTAAACCATTCAGGTGAGGAATGGTTTCTAACATCCATAATTATGTATAGTTGTAGAGGGTGGGACTATTCTGATTTACAACAGAAAATTTGTACCCATTGAAGACTGCAGTGATAGCATCACAAGTGACTGAATATAGTGATAGTATAATGCATTAAAATGTATATTACACATACATAATAAAGGTTGCTGCCAATGTTGGGTCCCAATTATTTAAGCAAATGTATTTGCTAAACATTAAAACCATTGACCTTATAATGTGTAGGTCTTTCTTTTGCCATCAAAACAGCCAAAATCATTATTCATGCTGCCCTAAGTACTTTAAGTGCTCATGCTCTTTTGCCATCAAAAGTCATACCCAACTGTACCCAGCACTCATTGAAGTTGTTAATACAAATGTACTTTATGTAAATAATTTTATTATAAACATGGCTACTTTATTAAACACATCCATCTTCACATTTTTATGACCAGCAGCTAATATCCACTATGGGCAGCATGGACAGCAGCTAGACGGTTTGGAAGTGACTCAATAAGGTCTTGGTAGGTTGTCACAGGTATCTTGAGTTATGGGACTGCATTCCACAGCTGCTAGAGGATGCATGGGAGCAGATTCATAGAGTTTACATGACAATCAAGGTGGCCCCACAGATGCCCAGTTGGGTTCAGGTCTGAGGATTTAAAGAGCTAAGGTAGTACTTGGAAGTCTTGGTCATGCTCTTCCAACCAATGTCAGACATTTCCAGCCATGAGACATGTCACATTGTTTTAATGGAAGATCACATTCGCATGTATAGGTCTGCAAAAGATGAATTCAGATTGGTTGAGAGCGCCTTAAACGTGGATAAGTAGTTCCTATACTTGTCCTGCATCACAACCAAAGAGTCCTGGCTGTATCAAACATTATTATGTCCATGTAAAGCTATTGCAGTTGATTAGAGGAACTTAGAAGGCCCAAGATGAGATACATGAAATCAGGAATTTCAGGGCCCCATACAGTCAAATTGTCTGGGTTTCCCCCTACAGTAACTGCCTCAAAAAAGAAAATATTTTGGGTGAACGACAAAAAAACGCAATTGCATAATTATTTTTTGGGTTTCGTTTTTTTGGAATATACTGTGTGGCATAAAGGATATGTTATCTTAACTCTCTGGGTCAGTTCAATTCCACCGATACCAGATTTATATAGAGTTTTTGTTATGTTTTATTAGTAAAAAAATAAAATACCTAACATTTTTTCTTCTTTTTGCTTTGCATCGTTATTTTCTTACACTAATAACCTTTTTCGTTTTCCATCAGTGGAGCTGTGTAAGAGGTAAGTATTTGTAGGGTTAGCAGTATTTTGTATTTGTAGCATCTTCCAACATAGGGCACATAAGACTTTGTCATATCCATTTTCATTTCTATAGGGTAAGTGTGCGTAAACATAGATTCGCATATATATATACTATATATTACTATATATATTATAGGATATATATTATTATATTTAATATATATATAAATATTTTATTATAAAATTTTTCGTTCACTTGGATTCTTGGATAATGGATTGCTAGTACAATATATTATACAATCTCCTATTAGGCTATGTTCACACGGCTTAATTGCGGGACGTATTTTGCCCCACAATAACGCAGTGTGTACGGGGCGGCGGGGCGGGGGGGGGGGGGAGCATCAGCCCGCTGCCCCCTTACACATTCATTATTCACGGCGAGTATACGCCGTGAATAATTGACATCCCACTTCTCTCCCCACTCGGCGTATTTTGCTTTATGACATTGTCTTTTCCATATATGCAACTGCTCATAGGTTAGTTGTGAAGGTCAGTGGCGTAGCTATAGGGGGTGTAGGGGTAGCAGTTGCTGCCAGGCCCAGGAGCCTGAGGTGGCCCAAAGGACCCTCAGTGACATACGACTACATCAGTATTATCCATGGCATGTGGTAGGTGGGGGCCCTTTCACTGATGACTGATCTTTTGGCATGGGGCAGATACATGTCCAGAAGCAACCTATGGCCTGGTTCATATTGGTGTTGGAGGTTCCTTTTGAAGCTTCAGAGATTGCACCAGTTATGTTTCATGACAGACACCAACGGCCCCTGATGGACCCTGTTGACTACAATAAGATCCATCTGGTTCTGTCATGGTATTGAACAGAAAAATAAATGTGCTATTTTTTCCATAATTTTTTTTATAGAAACTGTAACATAGGCTTCGAATGGTACCTCCAACACAGGTGTGAACGAGGCCTAACTTATATAAACTATAATACAGATTTTTCTCCATTCTCACATTTTGAGCCTCAGCACACAGTAGAGAACTTACTTGATTGAGCACTAAACGATTTGTTCTAATTGTTGTTTCAGTATAATATTGATGGTTGTCCTTGGGTCAAACAGGGGAAAATGGCCTCCTTTTCATAGTAGTGACTTAAACTGAGAGAGAAGGAGGGCACCAGCAGGAGACATATTGCATTCATAAAGAAATGTTTCTTTAAACACATAGTAAAAAATCAGTACATTGATTACAATGTCAGAGTATAATTGCTATGTAAGTATAGGATTTGCACAGTATTGTTGACTATGCTTCCATGTCATGTGGTGAGTTATGATGTCTATCATACATGCTGGATATCATTTTCAATACAATAGCAGCGGTTATGAATCTTTTGAAAAGCCTTGAGTTCACTACCTATAATAAGAGTCACTGTTCAATAAACATTTCTTTGCAATTTTTTAATTGCTTAAAAAATATCAATTTTGCATGGGTCTTAGTAAGTTCAGATTGCTGTATAATTACTGTGTATAGCTAAAAAAAACACAAAGAGTAACAAAAAAGCTAAGTTTTAGCAGGAATATTTTTCCTTTTGGTTTCCTATATTTGATATTCCGATATTTTGCATTGTTTAAAAAAAAAAACAACAACTCATTACCGGCTGTTGTGTATGTACATGTGAAGTTATGGGATTTCCCAATATTATATAATTTGAAAGGTTGCTTTTTCATCAACTTTACCGATGGATGCTCCATCACTATCCTTCAGATGTTCTTGAGGTGGGTTGAGACTAGATGGTATGATGGCTCCACACACACCAACCCATGCACACACATATACACCAACTCACACACACACACCAATATGCATACACAAACAACACGCACACACCAACTCACACACACAGACACCAGCACACACATCGACATTTTGGATGGTCAAGGAGAAACATTTACGTTTCTTTGAGAAATGTATAATTTTTCATGTATAGCTTTACGCTATAAATTTTACAAATCTCCCAAAATAAATCAAATCATAACTGTTTTTATGGTTCAAATAGTAAACAATACAAAAATATGGAGAATGGAAATAATCGATATTTAACTCTTAATAAATAAATACACAATAAAAATAAATGGAGCTATTTTGAGTTCAAAGGCGCTATGACGGCTTAAGCCGCAAGACCACGCAAAGAAATATGGTATCCTTGTGCCAAATATGTGCAGTGATGCAAGACAATACAGAGGGCAGCTGACCCTATAACACCCCTCATCATCAAGCCCTGAAAAAATCCTATAGCCCAACCTTGGAGAACCCATCCCAAAAAGGACGAGCCCGACTGGAACCTTTCCCTACAAAATCTATTGTTAGTGATGGTCCTTGGTCACAAATCGTTATTTTGTTGTATATGGTCCAAATAGCATTAAACAATATAGACATTTTAGCCTAATTTACAGCTGGGAACCAGAAAGATACTTTTTGAGGGCAACATGGTAAATTTATTAATTCAAGTTTATTTATCAGGTCAGATAGAGGGACGTTTAAGAAATAAGAAGGAACTTGGATGAAAAATGGGGGTTGTCCCTCTAAAGGAGGGGACACTACGGAGGTATGCACATACACAGATAAGGAGATCCTGCTGCCCTGTATCTCCATAGCACATCCTCAAAAGCATCACGGAGTCTAGTATCTGGTGTGTAGACTCTTTAAGCAAAATGCTGTCAAGAATGCAGGAAGGGGAGATTAAGACCATGCCACTGCCCTTCTCCTTGAAGTCCTGTCAGTTATTTATGTTTTGGTGTTAGTTGCTTGCGGATAACACTGGCCACACAGGGTTAATCTGATTTGTTATTTTGATCTGTGCTTCCATCGATCAGCATTAAAATAGCTTTCTCATATTCTGTACAAAAAGTCTGTTACCAACAGGGGTGTTACCATACCAACCAACCTGGTTCCAGATATGTGTTAACATATGAATGCAAGCATCGCATGATTGCCAAGGGCAACACCACTGTATATAATTCAGTGGTACACACTGATCAGTCATAACATTAAAACTAATGCAAATTTAAGTATATGACATTGATTACCTCGTTACATTGGTACCTGTCAAATGGTAGAATTTATTGGCAGCAAGTAAATAGTTCTCAAAGTTGGTGTGTTAAAAGCAGACAAATGGGCAAGTGTAAGGATTTGAGTAACTGATAAGGACAAGATCTTGTGAAGTGTTCTGGTTATGAAGTTATTTAAGAAAATACAACCAGTGAATATTGGTGCTGTAGGTGTATTGATGTAGGTGGGTAGTGAAGGCTAGCTTATCTAGCCCATCCTACACAAAAGATAATAGAGCACATTTTGCTCAAAAATTATGGCTTGCTATCAGGCTCGGACTGGCCCACTGGGGAGTCGGTGGATTTACCGGTGGGCCCCAAGCTCCTGCCCGGCCGCCGCACATTATGCTAATGTCCTCGATTTCCAGGGCTGTGCGGTATCAGCAAAGTCGCCACCGCTCCACTCCGCTATTCACCTTGAAAGGCTGGCCTCTAGTGGTGATGTAGGCAGCGCGATGATGTTACATCATTGCAACGCCTGTGCCGGACTTCATTAGAAGCCAGCCAGTCTACTGCTGGTCATGTCTGGGAGTGGGAGAAATATGGCCTTAACTACCTGCATACTATCTAAAGGGGGCCCTGACTACCGGTGTACTATCCAAAGGGGGCCTAACTACCAGCATACTACCTAAAGGGGGCCCTAATTACCTGCAGACTACCTAAAGGTGGCCCTAACTACCTGCATACTATCTAAAGGGGGCCCTAACTACCTGTATAATTCCTAAAGGGGGCCTTGACTACCTGCATAATGCCTAAATGGGGCCCCTAACTACCTGAATACTACCTAAAGGGGTCCTTAACTACCTGTATACTACCCAAAGGGACCCTAACTACCTGCATATTATCTAAAGAGGGCCCTAACTACCTGCAGTCTACCTAACGGGGGCACTTACTACTTGCATACTATCTAACGGGGGCCCTAATTACCTGTATACTACCTAAAGGGGGCCTTAACTACCTGCATAATACCTAAAAAGGCCCATAACTACCGGCATACTATCCAAAGGGGGTCCTAACTACTGGCATACTACCTAAAGGAGTGCCTAACTACCAGCATACTACCTAAAGGGGGCCCTAATTACCTACATACTACCTAAAGGGGACCCTAACTACCTGAATAATACCTAAAGGGGGCACTAGCTACATGCATACTATCTAGAGGGGGCCCTAGCTACCTGTATACTGTCTAAAGGGGGCCCTAACTACCTGCATACTATCTAAAGGGGGCCCTAACTACCTGTATACTACCTAAAGGGGCTTTAATTACCTGAATAATGCCTACAGGGGACCCTAACTACCTGAATACTACCTAAAGGGGTCCTTAACTACCTGCATACTACCTAAAGGGACCCTAATTACCTGCATAATATCTAAAGGAGGCCCTAACTACCTGAAGCCTATTTAAAGGGGGCCCTAACTTCCTGCAACCTATGTAACTGGGGCCCTAACTACCTACAGCTTACCTATCTGGGACCCACCAACACCTACCTATAGCCTAACTAACTGGGACTCAGCGTACCTAACTGGGGCCCACCAACCTCACTGGGGCCCACCAAATCAACTGGAGCCTATCAACTTATCTACTTTGGGCCTACTTATCTAGCTGGGGGCTATTTACCTACCCACCTGTGGCCTACTTATCTACCTTACTTGGCCTACCCACCAACCTGCCTGGGGACGGCCTACCATCTTATCCAGTGGGGGTCTATATACCTAAATAGGGCCTATCTAGCTACCTTGGGCCTTCCCATTTGCCTACCTACCTGGGATCTTACCTACCTAACCGGTAATATGATTCTGAGGGGAGCAGTCGATAGCTGTAGCATAATCTCCAGGGACTTAGTCCTCTCCCCTCCCCCCAATCCCTTAGGAGACTAAGCCTCTAAGCTATATCTTGTACCCGCTCTTCCTGGGAAGTTTGTACAGAGGTGGGAATAGGTAAAAAGGTGCTGGAAAAGTGAGGACTCTTAAGATCTTTGTGTCTAAATTCTGCAGGGATGAGTGGTGGCCGGAACAAGTCATTATGGCGATTTGGAACGGATGGAGAAGAAAGAGAACGACTCATGAGAGAAGAGAACGGCTCATCAGATAAGAAGTCTCCTGTGAGTCCCGGACATCAGGGGTTATTTTGCTTCTATACTGGATCAGTGCTGTATTCACTGTAATGTGATGTGAACCGAGCTGATGTCGGACCACTATGTGGTCTCCATATGGCAGTGTTGTAGGTTATATCCGTGCTAGTATAGTGGCAGCGTACATGTGTCCCTGATTGTAAAAGTGAATGCACACCTGTCCTTGACCCTGTGATTAGGGAGTTTCACTTTCACATTCTTGCTGGTGTTTATAGTGGTGTTTATTTTAGAAGATAGTGAAGTGCGTGACCAAGGGAAAAGGGGAGGTGGAAAATGTATATGGGCTGCTGGCGGGTGGTGGGGGATATGGATGGAGCTACTTAGCCATGTGTCTATGATATGTTAGACTGTGACAAATGTGTGAGACAGACGTGTGAGATAGAAAGATAAGTGACTCATTTGGTATTGCATACTACACATTTCAGTTCTATTTTTCACACTCTATTATGTATTAAAATGGACGCATTTATGTCCGAGAGGCCGGTAATATTTTCATATATATATTAGCTGTAGGGTTGGCCCCCAAGATCAATTTCCCTGTGGGCCACAAGCCCGCCAGTCCAACATTGCTGGCTATAACAAAAAGGTATTTGAAGAGCAATGAAAGAAGGTGACTTGGTCTGATCAATTAAATATTTTTACGTTGGGTGTACATCCAGGTGTGTGTGTCACATACCTGGGGAAGAGATAGACCCAAGATGCATTATGGGAAAAAAGCAAGCTGTATTGTATGAGACAGTGTGGTTTTCAGGGAAATCTTCTGCCGAGACATCTTGTGTCATGTGGATATTACTGTGACATGTCTACCTGCCTAAACAATGCAGACTCATGGCAACTGTATTCCTTAATGATATTGGACTCTTTCAGCAATATAATCCCCCTCGCCACTGTGCAAATAATGTTCAGTAATGATTTGAGAAATTTGATAAAGAGTTCAAGGTTTTCGACTTAATCTTCACTAGAGCATCTGTGTAAAGGGTTGAAAAACAAATTCAATCCATACAGATTGCCCCACGCCAATAAAAGGACTTAATGGATCTGCTGCCTACCCACCATCTTGGTGCCAGATACTACAGGACACCGGTCTTGCAGAGCAGAGGCGTAACTTGAAGCTCTGGGGTCCTAGTGCAAAAAGTAAAATGGGCCCCCAGCTGCCGTGTGCCACTTACAATGCTGGTATCTCCTTATGTGGCAGAAGGGCTTGTGGGCCCCCCTCAGGCTACAGGGCCAGGTAGTGACTGCTACATCCTCTATAGCTACACCCCTGTTGCAGAGTTTATGTCTCAATGGGTCAGAGCTGTTTTTGCATCATGAGGGGAACTCACACATATCATCATTGGGGCACATTTATTAAATGGGGTTGTCTCACTACATTGATTCATCTCACCTCAGTCCTGTTTTTTTGGTTTCATTTTGAATTCAAGGGCGTGTTTACTGGCTTCTACTAGGCTGCAGTAACTAGGTATAGCAACCAGTGCTGGTAGCCTATCATGAGAGATCAAACAGGTCTGTAGCTATAGCGACCTGAGGATCTGATGTAGCCCATACAAGAGGGGATATCTAGGAATAGGTAGGAAACTGTTAATAGACATATATTGCAAAGTGACTTGTTTATGCAAGATCTTTAATATAAAAAGCAATCCTTGTAGTTAGACAACCCCTTTAAGGCAGTTTCAGCAAAATTCTGACATAATATGCACCATAAACAATGTCAGACATGCTTTACACCACATTTATTACATGTTTTAGACAGTTTCTAGACATTTCCAGACATTTCGTAAAAAGGGTGTGGACTCCAAAAAAAAAGTGTGGCATCGCTGAGAGGGGTCTGACTTAGCGTGTAGCAACAAGCGCTAAACAGTGTGCAATTTTAACACAGTGACATAAGGTAAGCCAATTTAAAAATAGACATTATGGGCGGCATGTATGAAGGGGGCTGCGCCAGATATCTGGCATCTTTTCAGCCCGATATCAGACGCAGCCCTGTTCGCTTTAGTCAAATCCCTCCTGTACGCCATTATCAGGCGCTTTACATAGCGCCCGTGGCATTATGTAATGCGCCTGAGCTCGGCGGACATGCAGGAGGTGGGGTGCACTAGAACCGTAGCAAAGATATAGATTTATAGCTTCGCTACGGCTTTTCTGGGCGCATTACAGCTGGAACAGGTAAACCACTTTCAAAGAGGTTTACCTGAGCCAGAAATGTCGTAACAAGCACTAGAATGTACTTGATTTATAAATCGCTGTAGAGCGGGTTCATAAATCAGGTGCATTCTATGTCAGTATAATTCAGCTGAAATTTGGGGTTTACACGTCAAATTTCATACATGCCGCCCTATCTAACTATTAGACAATGTTGATAAATCGGGCCCACTGTGTAAAAGGCACATGATATAGTAAAAAACCCTGTATCTCCAGTACATTGAGCACAGAGCTACAATCCTCATCTAGCAAATATGTAATTTGCTACCGTTGGGAAAAGTATTCATCATCTTTTGCCCAAAAACAACTTGCATTAAATTTGCAGTTTTAAAAATAATCCTGTAAAGTTTTAGACAACTTCTAACCTATTGTACTTCTATAATAAAAAAGACCTGCTTTGTGCACATTGAATTCCAATTTTTATGATATGCATAATTGTACTTTTGACCGATGATGGTATCATAATTACTGTACAAAAAGCAAAACTAATTAGGACTGGGCATTAGCAATTCCATAAAGATAGTTAAAACCTGCCAAGGATAACACAAGGAGTTGAGAGAACATTTCCTGCTGCAGCACAGATGGAAACGCTGATTTTCTGTATTGTAATACCGTGCCGTCCTTTTTCCATTTTTCACCAGTTGATATTAACTTAGTGATGCACACAGCATAAAATGATAAAAGGAATGCATTACTACTAGCAGAGATATGCAATATAGGAACAGCCTGGACCCTCTCACATTTGACCTTTTATTCTGCTCATTGCAATGCTGCAACTCATCATTCACATCAACTGGAGTTAAAGTGCAAATAAAAAGTGGTCTTGGTCAGCACGTGGGCAAACAAAGGCAGAGGAATGCAGTAAATAGTTTATTGATTAGACAGCCCTGTCCTTGCTCTCACTCCCCATAGTAAATTCATAGAGAATACAGTGACTGAGCGTGTGAAGGTTCATAAGAATGAGCGTCATCAGCAGGATAGTTGGTGGTTTCTTTCCAGGCCATCAGCCAAGCTGAGAAATGACCGAGTATTTATAGGATAAGATCACAGATACAATGAATTAACCTTAGTCGAGGGAGTTACTGGAGAAAGTCAATGTTGTGGATATAGCAACACAAAAAGAAGTCTAATGGCAATCAAGGATTTGTTGGCCATTAAAGTCCTTGTCTTTTGCTTCCCAGAACTGTTTAATCATAGAGTCAAGGTGAATGAGGTTTGAGAAAGTTGAATTGTGCATAGATAAAATTATTCCAATGTGCTCCGATAAACCCCCCCAAAAAATGTCCTCTACAAAAATAAAAATAAAATAAAAAGCTGAATGCAACATGTGTGGATAGCCTTTAGCAGAAACAATATGCTTTACTTTTTCATTTACCTGTGTTTCCCAGTGTGATTTCTCAAGGGTATCAACGTGAGTAGCTCTGTATCCAAACATTAAATGAAGCAAGAACATTAGTCTCTCTCACAGCATAATCTAAAGCCTCAAACAGCAGTGAAATATAATCAACCAACCAGATCCGGGAGCCAAATTCTGTGTGTGTATGAAGCTCATAAAACCCTCTCAGGCTGGTGCCACTTACAGCATTTCTGGTTAAAAAAATATAAACATAGGGTAACATCATGGATGTAACTAGAGAAATTTGGGCCCCATATAAAATTTTTGGATGCTCCCCCACCTTGACATCTTTTCCCGTACCACAAACATTTACCATTAATTCTTAATAATAATCATGCAGTTACTAGATCATACAGCAGTAAATACCTCACCACACATATCACCATTATACTGTTACCAAACAAATCCCACTATACCAAGACCAACATTATCAATAATGCAACATTACCAATTATACCGCCAGAACATGACTACATATTACCACTACACAGCGACTGAATAATACCCTTATACTATTAATGAATAAAGATCAGTATACAAAAACCAATTTCACTACTACACAGTGACCATATAGTGGAATATACCAGTTACACATAGCTCTGCAGATTGTCTAATACCACCATTCAGTGACCATATAGTGGTAGATATGTGTACACTGGCTCTGTAGACTGCATATTACCACCATATAGTGACCATGTAGTGGTAGACACCAGTTACATATAGCTCTGCAGACTGTAGATTACCACCATACAGTGATCATATAGTGGTGGATACCAGTGTACACAGGCTCTGTGGATTGCATATTACTACCATGCAGTGACCATATAGTGGTAATTACCAGTGTACACAGGCTCTTCAGACATACATATTTTATTCTCCCATTATGCAAATCACTGGTCAGACCTCACATGGAATATTGTGTATATTTTTGGGCACGAGTGCACAGGAAAGACATTGTAGAGTCTGAACAGGTTCAAAGGTGGGCATCGAAAGTAGTAAAAGGACTGAGTGGACAACAATATCCGGAAAGATTAAAACAATTAAGGTTATTTCGCTTAGAGAAAAGACGGCTTCGGGAGACATAATAAATATGTGTAAATATATTAAATGTCAATATAGAGATCTCTTCCAAGATCTATTTATACCCAAGATTGTCTCCAGGATAAGGGGGCATTCTCAGCGTCCATAGGAAAGAAAGTTTCTACATAAAAATAGAAAGGGATTCTTTACTGTTAGAGCAGTGAGACTGTGGAACTCTCTGCCAGAGGAACTTGTCATGGTAAATTCACTAACAGAGTTCAAAGAGAGTCTGGATTAATTTCTAAGGTACAATAATATAACAAGTTATGGTAACTAGAATTCTGGAAAAGGGTCGTTGGTCCAGAGATTTATTCTGATTGCCAGATTGGAGTCGGATGGAATTTTTTCCCTAAAATGAGGACAATTGACTTCTACCTCATGGGTTCTTTTTTTGTCTTCCTTTGGATCAAAAAAAAGAAAAAAATGCACAGCTCACCCATATACGATCAGAGAATTCCTTGGGGACCTAGTAGTTACTGTTCATGCATGGAACACCTTCGACTTATGACCTCAGACCATCTTCTCAAACTACACACTTGGTAAAAATTCATAAAAGCAGAGGAAACAGTGCTAATGTTGCGCTAACGTTTCAGACCCTGTTTGGGTTCTTGTTCACAACTGCCAGGTAAGTAGGCAGTAGTTAGGCCCCAGGTTGGTAGGTAGTTGCTGTGAGACACTTTCATACATACTGATGAATGCTAAACTAATTTACTGAGAAGTACAACTGTCCAGGCGGCACTACCTTTCACACATGTTCCTCAAAGTATTTTTGTATTTTTACCTTTTATGGGTTTAACGATGCTGTGGCCAATTGTTATCGAAGTCAATTGAAAGATATAAAACACAATAAATACATTTGTAGCATTTTTTCCATCTACATATACATTTGAGAGTTTGTTTATGTGGGACAAGATGTACTTTTTAATGGTGCCCTTGACCCACCAAATAATTTACTGGGAAAACCCCAAAAAATTCTGTGTGGGATGGGCCTTGAAAAAATACAATTACACCATTTTTTCATGGATTTAATTTTATGAAGTTTACTATTAGGTAAAAATGACATGTTCTCTATTTTCTAGAGGTTGGTTTAATTCCTGTGGATTCAAATTTGTAGAGTTTGCATTTTGTTTTAGTAATTTAAAAAAATGTTTTCTGTTTTTTAAAATGTGTGCTGCTGCATCATTTTCTCTGGACTTTTTTTGTGGCATGGAGTATAGTTTTTATTGGTACTATTGTGGGATACATACAACTTTTTGATCAATTTTCATTCCAATTTTTGGGGAATGCTAAATGACCAAAAAACTTAGTTTTCCTGTTGGAATTTTTTTTTACTGTTATGATGTTCACCGCATGGGAAACATGATATTATATTACAATAGATCAGACTTTTACAGATGCTGCAATACTAGATGTGTAACTTTTTAATTTTTTTATTTTTGCCATTGCAAAAAGGGGATGCTGTGATTTCTTCTTTTATCTTTTGTAAACTTTATTTTTTACATTACAATAACATTAGTTTACATTGATGCCATTCATCTTAACCCTGTGATTCCATCACAGAGGGAAGGGGGGGGGGGGAATAGAAGCTGCAAAGGACCACAGCCCTATATGCTAATTATTTAGATGCTTCGGCCGCATTTAATGCGGCACCTACATGGTAAGCCGGCTAATATCCATATACCCTTCAAGCCGCGGCCTCGTAAATTGAATGGGTTGTCTTACTATGCAGTTTCACAGTCACTGTCAGATTTTCTTTCACTTTGCTCTCCTCAGGCTGTGTGTGGTTCTATAGCAGTAATTAGCAGAATTAGATACTCTCCATAACTAGCTGAGACATTACAAAGAGCAGTGCAGGAGATCTAATCTGTAAGCAAACAAAGTAAAACAGACTATGAGGAGTGAAAACAAATACTTATCAGTAAAACAACAGCTAATCTTGTTAGAGGTAATTATTTTGCTCCAGAGCTCAGTCCATCTATGGGGTGACATTACTTCCTGTTCTCTGCTCAAATAAGTTAACAGATTGTGGTCTGGTGTGCAGGTTACCATAGAAAGCAGTGTGCACTCAAGAGCACATAAAAACATTCTTATCGCTTAAAGGGGATGTATCACTTCATCAGTTCGTGTGTTTCATTCTAGTTTCAGCTTCTCTGCTAATCAAATCAAGGGCGCTTCTTCCCCTCCCAGCCGGGTGTTTCTTAACTGAAGGGGGATGACATCATTCCCCCCTTCACTGTTTATGCTTGATCCCGCGTCAATGTGCCACCCCCCATCTGAGTCCACATGTCATTGTGTCGTTCCTCTCCCTATGCAGTTTTATTTTGTAAAAGCTGTTTGTTTACATAGCACACCCTGCATTCAGTCTAGACAGTCTTCTATGAACTCAGAGCACTGATCCCTTTTCCTCTCACAGCTGGAGGTTTGTTACAGTTGAATCCAGTCTTCTATGAACTCATCAAGAGCAGCACAGATCTTAGGCACCGAGCACAATTCTGCAGTTTTCTGATTGTAGAAGCAGCTGCAGGGTTATTGCTGCTGGCTGTGCACAGAGTGACATGTTGCCGGCCCCTTATTCTGAGTGAGAGAGGCAGGAATGCACGCTGCCATGAATACGCCAGGGGTGGGGGGGAGGGGAGAGACAGAATGTAAATTAGTAGAGCCGTCAGCCAATGAAATGAAAGGAGGAGGAATCTGACCGGCACTGGGGAACAGGGTTTGCACAAAACGAAGAATAAGGTAGACAGTGAAAACAAGACAGCTTTGCAAATGACATCCAATTGCAAAATTGCTTGTTTTCACTGACCCATTATTCTGAAGACCATTTAATGAAATGATACAACCCCTTTAAGTAAAATCTATTGACCAAGGTATTTAGAGAAAGTCTTCATTTAACTGTCCCTTCATATTGAAAGCTAATATTTGTAATGAAAAAAATTCTTTAAGGCGCAAGGATTGATGGAGTTTAAAAGGTATTTCCTCGTGCTCTGCCTTAATTTCCAACATCAATTTTGGTTCGATTCACGTTAAGGTACCCTAAGGTGATATCGCACCAGAGGTAATGTCAGACATGACATTAGATGTGACGAGACATCAGAGAACGAGCACTATAGGGCCAGAGGCGACGGGGACCAATAAATTAAGCTCTGTAGACAACTAAAAAAATCCTAAATCTAATTTCAAATTAGGGTTATGGTTCTATTTTTTCAGGCTGACCCAAACTGGAGCACTTAGATTTGGATTAAATTTTACTTTGACCTGAAGCACAATACTACTGAGGAATATCTAAGGATTCTGTTATGAATTAGGCACAAATTTCACAACAAAATCCGGACACATCTCTAAAAGTATGAGCATAGCCAATACGAGGGGTGAACTATATTCTTTGTTGCAAGAACTGTGTTCTTTAAATGTCAATTAAAGTGGACACTATGCATTTCAGAGACTGCTCAGTGAGACCTTCATTTATTTAAAGGAGTATTCCCATTAAAGGAGTATTAAAGGAGTATTAAAGGAGTATTCCCATCTGCGACATTTGTCCGAGTCTACTTGCCTCCCATAGAAGTGAACAGAGAGAATCCTGAATGTGCAGACACCTTCCAGTTTGCTGCAGCACAGGAGGATGAGGGAGCCCCGTTCTTGAGATAAATGTGGTCTCTAACATCAGAATACGCCTTTAAGGATGAATGTTTAATGGAAAGATTTGTTGCTCTTCTGTGTTTTGTGTGTAATCCTAGTTTTGATTTATGTTTTTGGATGGTTTGGCTTACGGATGTAGCAAAGATTACCTGGCAGATATGACTTGGTGCAGTGAGATATCTTGCTTCAGTAGCCATTTAAAAGGTGTAGATAATGTTCTGTGCTACAAATATAATAATGTATTAGATATTAAGTTAAACTTTGCTACATGTGATACATCTAGTTATGCAAGTACTGGCCAAATGCTACTGTGTAAAAGTTGCTTAAAGGGGTTGTCTCGCTACAAAGATCAGCTTTCAACATGTAAGGAACACTAAATAAAGACGTTTTCCAAATATATTGTGTTGTTCATTTTTTTGTTTGTTAAGGAGCTACAACTGATTTCAACACCTTCTGTGCTCATTCTAGTTCCCCAAGTGACTGACCTGTGTACTTCTCCCCCCTGTTGTTTGTTCTATCTGATAGCAGGGAGTGATGTCATCACACAGGTCGTGGCAGCACAGAATTCCGGACAGTGAGAGCTTGTTTGTTATCCGATCTTTCAGACAATAGACAGTAATTACTACTGTTTACTTTAACTTAGAAGTTTCTCTGGTCCTGATAGCATGAGATTTATCTAATTAGTAGAAGTCTGAATACACGGAGCTCATATGCTAATTACAGACAGCTTGACCAGGAAGTGACAGAGCAAAGCAGCATTATTTCATTCGTGCATCCTATGAAATTTTGAGATGAGACAACTCCTTTAAGGGTGAAGGCACAAGTGTCTCCCGGGGGTCTAACCTTTATCAAAAAGTGTGTCCTGCCTTATTATTGACATTGTTTGTGCATTTTCACCTTATGTACTTTGATAAGAAAACTTCATCCAAAAGGACGGCTGAAAATAAAACTTTGGGCCTTTTGTATGAAAATTGTCTAGATCTAAGACTTTCTTTGTTGCTCATAACAACCAACCAGAACTCCTCTTTCATTTCATATAGTGCTCTGAATAAATAAAAGCTGAGCTCTGATTAGTTACAACGGGCAACAAAGAAAGTCTTACACCTAGATAGTTTTCATATATGAGGGCCTTTGTGTTTAATGTTGGCACTAGTGTTGAGCGATTGCGTTGGCTATCGAGATCGAGCGATAGTCGATAGTCGGCCGCTATCGATAAGGTTTTTTCGATAGTGAGCATCGATTATGAGCGATTACCATTAAAGTCTATGGGAGAGCAACAACACCTTCATTATTACACCCAAACAAGGCTGGAGAAGCTGATATTAACATCCACAACAGTCAAATGGATACATGCTACATCTTAGGCAACACACTTAGGTTATAAAAGTCACAGAAAAAAAGTCACAGACCATTCACTATCCCTGTCTTGTACCACAGCATGACCCTTAAACCTGCATCACCCACAAATTAAAAAGTGCCAGAAGGCAGTATGATTTGAACCAATATGTTACTTGAACTGGACATTGAATATCCTGTCCTGAACGCAGCTGGGCCCCAAACCTGCATGACCCCCAGATTTAAAAAGTGCCGCAAAAAGGAGTCTTTCAACCACCATTTTAGTTGAAACTGGACATAACTATATCTGTCCTGTACCGCAGAATGGACCATTAAACCTGTCTGACCCACAGATTAAAAAGTGCCAGAAAAAGGAGTCTTTCAACCACCATTGTAGTTGAACTGGACGTAGACTTTCCCTGTCCTGGGCCACAGTATGACCATTAAACCTGTCTGACCCACAGATTAAAAAGTGCCGGTAAAAGGAGTCTTTCAACCACCATTTTAGTTGAATGGGACATTAAACTAGAAACTGTCCTGTGCACAGCATGACCCAGGGCCGGAGTTACAGTGGGTGCGGTGAGAGCCCAGGCTGGCGTCCGTCATCTTATTTAACACGCAGGTTTTAAAATGCCCTGATGAACGCAGCAACAAAAAACTGTCGTGCAGACGCACAGTGCGGAAGCGGAAGTGTGAGAACTCCAGCCTTCCTCAGTACACAGTCAAGACTGGGTAGTGCTTGCCCCTCCGTATGAGTGCGGACCAATTGAACTTCACTTGGAAATACTGGTGGTTAACGCTCCTGTTACACCCAGGTGCCCTTTTGCTTGGCATTCTTTTTCTCATTTTACTCAACGTGCTGGAGGAAATTGTCTCTGGACTTTGTTCTCTGTCCGTGCTCCATACTCCATGTCCTCTGAATAACCTACATCTGGTCAAGTGTTTCCTGTACCTCCCTGGTACAATTCAGGGGAATTTTTTTACCAGCTATTTTGTACATGCAAGATTTTAGTAGTTTAATTCTAGAAAAACACATTTTTTAAAATAGGATGGAATCCCACCATGTCTTTGTTTCTCTTTTTTTCATTGTATTAAATGGGTTGTCTCAATACAGGGATTGTAGCTATGTTTAAAGATCTTGCAAAAACAAGTCATTTTGCAATATGTGTCCATTATGTTTTCGTATGATCACTGGTATTTTTTGCACCTTTCCAATTTCACCTGTGGTGAATATAGAAATTGCGTTTTAAGATTTACGTGGATGCTGCGTCAATGAACAATGCTGGGTGTGCAAAAGTCAAAAAACACGTAATGTTTATGTTTTTTATATAATAAACGGTATTTTTTTGCACCTTTCAATTCACCTGTGGTGAATATAGAATTGCTGTTTTAAGATTTTACCTAGATGCTCCGTAAATGAACAATGCTGGGTGCGCAAAAGTCAAAAAAACACGTAACTGTTATGTTTTGGTATAAAAAAACGGTATTTTTTGCAACCTTTCAATTTTACCTGTGGTGAATATAGAATTGCTGTTTTAAGATTTACGTGGATGCTTTCGTCCCAATGAACAATGCTGGGTGCGCAAAAGTCAAAAAAACACGTAACTGTGATGTTTTCGTACGATACACGGTATTTTTGGCAACAAACAACCTGTGCTGACTACAAGATTGCTGGTTTGTAATTTAACTGCAAGGTGGATATATCAACAGTCACAGGTGTAATGGGTAAAATTGAAAATGAACACCTATCTGAAATGTATACTGATAATAAAAGTGGAGTTTTGCAGCTAACAAAGAGACCTGCAGTTACTAGAAATGATGTGTATCCAATATAAGTTCAGGCTGCCCAATATCCAGGAAATATTTCAATAGCAAACTGTTAATAATAAAGATATTCAACTACAATGTCTACACTAAGTCTTGGTGAACTTTATCCAGTGTTCTTTATAGATAGAGCTTGTCTGTGTTCGCCCGCGGGCCCCCCCCCCGCTCCCACCGCCGTGAATTTACAGCGGTAGATGCTGCTTTAAAATTCTCTAGCTAACTACATAAAATCTTCAAATCTCTAATCTAACTAAATTGGAAGGATCACAGCTAATAGGAGGTTTCTCTGTGCAGAAATAGACTAATTTCGCTGAGCTGTTTGGCCACAGGCAGAGCGCAGGTCCTATCCCTATGAGACGCTGAGAGACACTGAGGCTGAAACAGGAAACGCTGTTCTATGTAAAACGAGGTCATGTGATTTTTCCAGCCAATCGCAACCATACACATCCCAGTCATGACGTCGCACACACATCTCAGCCTGCTCTATTCTGTAATCTGATTTGCTGGCCACCAAAATTACAGGAAGCGCCGAAAAAGGCGCGATCTTAATAGATGATGCTCAGATTTTAACCTTAATTATCGCATGATCTGGAAATTTCGATCACCATAAAAACCTTGCCGATTTCAACTTTGTCGATAAAAATCACTCAACACTAGTTGGCACCACTTTCTGCTGAACCACGATTGCCCTACATGTACTGTCTGGTGGTCTATTGCACATTACAGCACACTACGGCTTCATGCACATGGCTATATGATGGCTGTGTATGTGCTCTTAGTTTCATGTAACCTAGCGCTTAAAGGGAATCTGTCACATAGATTATGCCCCCCTTGCTGAGGACAGCACAAGCTAGTGTCAGACATGCTGTTTCCAGCGCTCTGCCCCTTATTCTGTAAGATGCTATAGTTTTAGAGTATTTAATGCTCAAATCAGGCAGTTTGCAGGCAGAAAAAAGTCCAGCTTATTCATGAGCAGGTGTTAGTCCCGTCCACCAAAGGCTAGCCCCACCCACCTGACAGTTATTCATGTTTCTTTCTATTCAGAGCAATAGGTTAATCAGTTGTGAGGTGGGCGGGGCTAGCCTCAGGTGGGCGGGGCATGACTTAAACGGACTGTTTTCATGAATAAGCTGAACTCTTTTTCTGGCTAAAATGTTCCAGATTTGAGCATTAAATATTCTAAAACTACAGTATCTTACAGAATAAGGGACACAGCGCTGGAAACAGCAGGTCTGACACTGGCTTGTTCTGCCCTCAGCAAGGAGGGCATAATCTATGTGACAGGTTCCCTTTAAAGGGAACCTGTCACATAGTTTATGCCCCCTTTGCCGAGGACAGCACAAGCTAGTAACAGACCTGCTGTTTCCAGCGCTGTGCCCATTATTCTGTAAGATGCAGCAGTTTTAAAGCATTTACCCCTCAAATCTTATTCATGAGCAGGTGTTAGCTCCACCCACCAAATGCTAGCTCCGCCCACTGACAGTTATTCACATGTTTCTACCTATTCAAAGTAATAGGTTTGTCAGTTAAGGTAGCGGGGCTAGCATCAGGTGGGCAGGGTTTGAAAAAAAACTGACACTCTGAAGGACTCTTCGAATTACTCTTCTGGCTGAAAACTGTAGATTTGAGCATTAAATACACGAAAACTACAGCATCTTACAGAGTAAGGGACACAGCGCTGGAAACAGCAGGCCTGACACTACCTTGTTCTCTCTTCAGCCAGGGGGGTAAAAACTATGTCTCTTTAATATTCTTTAGTTCCATGTAGGTATCTAAGCCTTTCTTGAAACTCTCTACAGTTCCTGCTGTGACCAGCTCCTTAGGCAGGCTATTCCACAGATTCACAGTTCTTACAGTGAAGAACGCTCTTTTCCTCTGGAGATTGAATCCTTTTTTTCTCTAGTCAAAGGGAATGTCCCCTTGTCTTTTGAGGGGGCTTCACTTGAAATAATTTTCCCCATACTTTATGTAGGGACCATTTATATATTTATATAAATTAATCATGTCCCCCCGAAGCCGTCTTTTCTCAAGACTAAATAAGTTCAATTCTACTAACCTCTCCTCATAACTAAGATGCTCCATTCCCCTTATAAGTTTGGTTGCTCGTCTTTGTACTCTCTCTAGCTCCATTACATCTCTTCTATAAACTGGGGCACAGAACTGAACAGCATATTCTAAGTGAGGACGCACCAATGCTTTGTACAGCGGTAGAATTACATCCTTGTCCCGCGAGTCCATGCCTCTTTTAATACACCCCAGTATCTTACTTGCCCTAGAGGCAGTTGATTGACATTGCCTGCTGTTCTGTAGTCTATGATCTACAAGAACGCCCAGATCTTTCTCAACAAGCGACTCTCCAAGTTTTTCTCCCCCTAGGACATATGATGCCGGGCTAGCCTTATATGAGCAGGGTTTGAAAAAAACTGACACTCTGAAGGACTCTTCGAATGACTCTTCTGGCTGAAAACTGCAGATTTGAGCATTAAATACACGAAAACTACAGCATCTTACAGAATAAGGGACACAGCGCTGGAAACAGCAGGTCTGTCACTAACTTGTTCTGTACTCAGCAAGGGGGGCATAAACTATGTGACAGTTTCTCTTTAAAGAAGCATATGAAACCCTAATGCACCTCACTTTCAGAAGGTAACTGTATAGTTTCCAACTGAAAAAAAATGTAGTGTGATTTATTGCAAGTTTTATTACAGAAGTATTCTCCCCTGAAAGAAGTATACACTTCTAATACAAGGATGCAGGAGCTGTAGCCCAGGGACCACATGCGGCCTGTAATGCCAGTTTGTGTGTCTCCCAACCATCTGGTCACAGACATGCTTGCCTGTGTGTTCTGGCAGCTCACATGTAATGCCCATGTCAGAGAAAAGAGCAGTCATCAACTGTGTGAACATATCAAGAGAACGTGGAGCCTTGAGCACTTTTAGCGCTACAGAGAGGGGCAGATGAGGTTCAAAGGTGGCTGTCATTGCCTGTGTGATTTATGAGAGCTGTGAGATGACAGGCTACTTTGCAACTCCAATATTCTACATTAGAGAAAGTGATATGTAAGCATGGTCCCTATTGTTGCCAAATCTGTATCTATCCAGTTCAACACTGGTGCAACCGAATTTGTGAAAAAATTTAGATTCGTGACACCCTAAATATGAATATTTTTAATCTGTCCCAAAACATAGCCCTAACACTAAGTTGGAGTTAGGGATAGGGTAAAGGTTTTTTCTCTGTCTTATTTTTCAGGTAACCTTACCTACACAAGAGGATTCACTGTCATCCTGACATCACTTCTGGATCTTTATCAAATTAGGCTAGCCTACTGTGGGGTAGGACCAGAAGTGAAGTCAGAGCGACAGTACCACCAAACCTGGAAGCATCTAAAGAGGCAATTTGACCCTAAAAAGGCCTTTAAATCCTAACCCTAGTCCCAATTTGGGGTTATGATTACGGTTGGAGACGATTTTATATGCCAAAATTAGATACAGGCTAAATCGATTTAAAGCTCTCCTATTTGACTTTGACTGAATCTGAAGCATAACACTAATGATTACTTATTCACTGGAGTGCTAAATAGGGGAGATGGGAACCCCCAATTGTCCTGGTAGGTAGAAGTCAATGGAACCCCCACCTGTTAAACATTTATGATGTATACTTTTTCTATACTTTAAGTGCCTTAAATAACTTCATTGCCGACCTTGCAAGTGGCTAATATGGGGATTTCATTCCAAAAACAGTTGTGCATTCCTATTCTAAAGGGAACAATGTCCTTAAGACTTGGCGGCAAAGGGTTTGTCTACGGCTCCAATATAGTAAGACTTTGATACTTCATGTGTCACCACAGTGGGTAACAGATTCTAGTACCTGTATATATTATATACTGACTACATGCAGTGTCGAAACACCCTCCAGAGGACCCCGAGTCAGACACATACACACCCAGCAGCACAGGTGGCATGATCGGTACATCGCACTGCGCTGCTTACTGCCGTAGGCATGATGATCACGCTGCCTGCTCTGCTGGGTCCTAAGCCTTGGAGACACTGGTAGGTTGCATCTTGGAGTAGGCGGGATGATGACCTTGTGCCCCCACACCGGACGCAAGCTCAGAGGGGGAATGTCGAGAGGAGAGCTGATTAACTTTTTTTTTTTATTGTTAACGAACCGGGGGCCTGTATATTGCTACAGGGGGCAGTATACCACGATAGGGGGCATATATATGGCTACAGAGAGCCTGTGTACGACTACAGGGGGCATGTGTATTGTACAGGGGGCAGTCTACCACTATACGGGGCATATATCTGGCTACAGTGAGCATGTGTATGACTACCGGGGGCATGTATATTGCTACAGGGGGGCAGTATACCACTATAGGGGGCATATATATGGCTACAGAGAGCCTGTGTACGACTACAGGGGGCATGTATACAGCTTCAGGGGTCAGTATATGATTACAGGGGCATGTTTATGGCTACAGGGGCATGTATATGGCTACAGAGGACAGTGTACGATTACAGGGGGATTCATACGGCTACAGGGGGCATGTATACGGCTACAATGGACAAAATATGGAAAGTGTAAAACTGGAAGGGAACTTAAAATGTCTATTCACAAATGCTAGAAGTCTTGCAAGCAAAATGGGGGAACTTGAGGCGCTAGTTGTAGAGGAGCTGACTGATGTGGTAGGTATTGCTGAAACATGGCTGGACTCCTTGCATGATTGGGCAATACAGGACCTAGACTGGGAGCAGCTAGTGATATAGTGATATAGAAGCCAAATGGGGGAGATTTAAATATACTTTGGGGAAATTTATTGCAAAATATATTCCTATGGGTAACAAGTATAGACGACTAAAACCAACATGACTTATACCTTCTGTTAAGAGGGCAATAAACAATAAAAAAGGGCATTTAAAAAATATAAGTCAGAGGGGTCGGCATCAGCCTTTGAAAATTACAGAGAGCTTAATAAAATCAGTAAAAAAGTGATAAAAGCAGCTAAAATTCAAATGAAAGGCAGGTGGCCAAGGACAAACAAGGGCTATCCCAAGAAATTCTTTAAGCATATAAATGCCAAAAAGCCGAAGTCAGAGCAAGTAGGACCCTTTAAAAACCCGTGATGGGGAGCTGGTCCCCTGGTGACCAAGAGAAGGCAGAGGTACTAAATAGTTCTTCAGTCAGTATATACTTTCAATGAGATAGTAGTTGATGGGGGTGGCCAAGTGCAGATGTAGGGGGTGCCAGTACTGTTAATACATCATTTACTATAATTAATTGGTTCAGTGTAGAAAAAGCCAAGTTAAATAAACTGAATGTGAACAAGGCTCCAGGCCCTGATGGCATTCACCCAAGAGTTCTTAAAGCGCTCAGCTCGGTTATCGGTGTGCCCCTGTACATAATATTTAGAGATTTCCTGGTGACTGGTAGAGTATCAGGATACTGGCTCAAGGCAAATGTAGTTCCCATTTCAAAAAGGTTCCAAGTCTTGCCCAGGGTTAATTTTATAGACCAGTAAGTTTAAAAATTGTTGTGGGAAAAAGGGTTTAAAGGGGCTCCTAAGGGACTATTACAGGAGTATGTTGAAAAAACCCAAATATTATTAGGGGTTTGCCAAAAAGGGTTTTAACAAAGGGGACAGAAGCTGTCGGGCCCCAATCTGATCTTTTTTTTTATGAAGAGGTGAGTTAGAAGTTTTGGATGGGCGGGGCACTGAGGATATTGTGTTTTTTACCCCTTTGCAAAGGCATTTGACACTTTTACGCAAAAGGGTTTTTGGGTTATAAACTAGAATCCTTTGGGGTTTAAAAGGAAAACATTTGGGGAAATTTTGGTTTAAAAAACGGCTGGGGGATCGTACTCAGAGAGTGGGGAAAAATGAATCCCACTCGGAGGGGTCCCGGTTGTGATTTGGTGTGTTTCCCAAGGGCTCAGTATTGGGTCCCCCTTTATTTAATGTATTTTTTTTAAGATATTTGTGGAAGGGATCAATAGCACAGTTTTTGATTTTTGCAGATGAACACCAAAACTATGCAGGGTTTGTTCAATCTATGGAAAATGCTCAAAAATTGCAAGCAGACCTTTGGGCACACGAGTGCTTGGGCAATTTAAATTGGGAAAAAGGGGTTTATGTGGATTTTAAATTAAAAGGGTTCCCGCATCGGGTAAAAAATAACCCACAGGTTTTCATATGTCCAGGGGGGGGAAAAAAATTTGAGAGTCCGCGTGTTGAGAAAAAATTTGGGGGGTTTTGTAGATTTATAGGGGCTACGACAGCATGGGAAAGTCAATCAACGCCCTTAAAGGGAAAAGGGAAGAAATGGGGGGGATTAAAAAGGGATGGACTCCCCGGGAAAAAAAGATGTTTAAAAATACCGCCCGTACAAAAGGGATTGGTTGGGATCCTCACAAGGGAAAATTTCTGTTCAAATTCTGTGCCCCAGTTTTTAGAAGAGATTAATGGAGCTGGGGGAGGGGAAAAAAGGGAGAAACCCAAACTTAAAGGGGAATTGGAGCATCTTAGTTAAAGAGGAAAAGGGGTTTGTAGAATTTTAACTTATTTAGTCTTGAGAAAAGATGGCTTCGGGGGGCAAGAATTTAAATTTAAAATAAAAATATAAAATGGGGCCCCACAAAAATATGGGGGGAAAAATTTTTTCAAGTGAAGCCCCCTTTAAAAAACAAGGGGACATTCCTTTTACTAGAGAAAAAGGATTTTAAAACTCCAAAGGGGGAAGAGCGTTCTTTTACTGAAAAACGGGGAATCTGTGGAATACCCGCCAAAAGGGCTGGTCACAGCAAAACTGTAGAAGTTTCCAAAAAAAAGGCTTTAGATACCCACAAAGGAAAAAAAAGAAAATTAAAGAGACATAGGTTTTTTCCCCCCTGGCTGAAAAGGGGAACAAATTTTGTGTCAGGCCCGCTGTTTCCAAGCGCTTGGGGTCCCCTTTTTCTGTAAGATGCTGGGAGTTTTCGTGTATTTAATGCTCAAATCTACAGTTTTCAGCCGAAGGGGTAATTTGAAGAGTCCTTCAGATTTTCAGGGTTTTTTTTTAAACCCCGCCCCCCCTTATGCCAACCCCGCACCCTTAAAAATGACAAACCTATTAAATTTGAATAGGAAAAAACAAAAAAGGTTGGGAAAAAACTGTCAGTGGGGGGGAGCTAGCATTTTTGGGGGGAGGAGCAAAAACCTGCTCATGAATAAGATTTGAGGGGTAAATGCTCTAAAACTGGCTCTTACAGAAAAAGGGATACAGCCCCCTTAAAACCCAGCATGCCGGGGAACTAGCTTTTTGTTTGTCCTCGAAAGGGGGGGGGCACCCCTATGTGACAGGTTCCCTTTAATGCTTTCTTTGGGGGGGATATGTAAAATCTGGTTTCCTGGCTGAGGGGAAAAGGCTTGGGGTCAAAAGATAATGGTCTAAAACTGGAGCAGTTTGGTTTTTAAACCTTGTGGGTTCCAGGGCTTTTTAACCAGTGGGGAGGCTGGCTTAAGCCCTTGGGTTTTTCCCCCCTTTCCCCCACTTTTCCCCACCCTTGGTTAAAATTGATGGGAATGTGTCTTCTTTAAAACCGGTACAAAATATGAAAATAAAATGGCTACATGGGGCATGTATAAGGCTACAATGGACAATATACGACTACAGGGAGCATGTATATGGTGACGGAGCAGTATACGGCTAGCATGTATATGGCTAGAGGGTGCTTATAAACAGCTCTAGGGTGCTTGTATACATCTACAGGAGGCTCTATGTACCTACAGGTGATATGTTTACTGTACTTAAGGGGGGCAAATATATCTACAGGGAGCATTATTTATAAAAGGAGGCTTTGAATACCTACAAAGAGCTGTAAAACCTACAGGCACCCCTCTTTATTCCCAAAGGGGGAAACATGTATCCCACCTACAAGGGACTGTTTTTACATTTTCCCAGGGGGGGAAAAATTTTAAAACCTAAAAGGATCTGTATTTTAAACTACGGGGGGAAACCTCCCTTTACTAAAAATTTGCTTTTTTTAAATCCCTACAAGGGTGAAACCTTTGGGGGGGGTTTTAAAACCTAACTAAAAGGTGACGGAAAAGGGAAAAAATTTCTTGGAGCTAAAAAACAAAGGGTTCGGGCAAAATAAATTTGGGTTATTTGGGGTTAGGAGGGTTACCTGTAGATCCGAGTTCCCTTTCCCGGGGAAAATTGTGCAGACTTTCCCGGTTTTTCCCCTTGGGGGTTGGAGTTAGTCCTAATAGACAGTTTTTCGGAAATGGTCAGGCTTCCAGCAATAAAGGCAAAGGCTTTTCTAAAACCTTTTGTATCCCCCTGGGGGCATTTGACGTAAAGCCCAAAACACCTGGGTTTTCCCCAAAAGACTGAGGGGGGGAGATGGGAGAGAAGAACTCTAAAAAAAAGGAAAAAAAAAACAGGTTTTAAAGGGAAAAAGCCTGACTTGGGGCCTGACAGTAAAAACCCCTTGTTTTTCCCAAAGTCTCTCCCTCAGCTTCTGTCAATAGTCACAGCTAAAATTTAAAAAAAGTCACTCAGGGTCTCAGGGATTGGATGGCTGACCTTTGGGGGGGGGGAAAAATTTTTCCCCCCCTTTTAAAAACCGGCATCAGACAGTCCTTGTCTGAAAAAAGGGGCTTCGAGGTGGTTGCCACCCCGTCAAAGTACACCATTGGCGGAACTCAAAACAGTAGTTTCAGCCAGGCCCGGGCCCCGCTGAAAAAGATAGCAAATGAGTCTCGGCCCTGGGCCCCACGGTTGGGGTTACATAAAAAAAGTTTCCCAAAGCCAAAAAAATCTGTTTCCCCTGATCTCCACTCAGGGGCTTAGAGGGTATAAGGCCCAATGCCAAATCCTGAGGTGGGCCCGGAGGAAGGACACAACCAAATGCTACTTTCTCGCTTCAGGGGGGAAAATTTGTTGAAGCGAAAAAAAAAAAATTACCTTGTTTTCCCCCAAAAGGGTTGGAAACCTGTAGGGTTTCCCTCATAGCGATCAGGTTTTGAAGCATCTTAGAATTTTTTTTACTTTTGCTAGGATCCAAAAAACAGGGCAGGGGAGGGGGCACAGGGCGGGGGGGGCAATCCAGGGGACCGGGGTTTGTTATGGGATCCAGACGCTGTGAGACTTGATTAATTTTGCCCCGCCATGCCCTGAAGCGGGGTTGGGCCCAAAATCATCCAAGCGGGTCGGTTACCACAAGTCGGTACTCATTTTTGAACGCGAGGGGAGTCGACTGGGGTAGGGCCTGTTTTAATGTAAGGGACCCTCGGGGCGCACGAAAGGGCACAGACAGCTTTAGGGGGCCCGACACTGTTCCCCAACCCCCGTCCTGCTTTTTTGGGGGGCCCCGATCCTTAATAGGTTTTTGGGGCCCCCCCAGAAGATGAGCACTTTTTTGAATAGCGGGGAAAAACACAAGGGCGAGGACAAACAATACAAAACAATAAGGGAGGTCAAGCAAGCCAAAAATCGGTAAAAATATCGGGAACGCCCGGGGACAAAAATCAGAAGACGAAGAAAAAAAAGTTTAAACAAAACAGAGTAAGTTAAAACCCGGGGGCATAGAATAAAGAGGGGGGGTTATTTGGCAGAAAAAGACCCAGTATAAAAAAGGCAGGAGAAGAGAAAGAAGAACCCTTAAAAAACATCTAGGGAACTAAGGACAAACCAATTTGGAGGAAAAAAAAAAAAAAAAAAGGAAAAAACCGATAGGGGGAAGGGAGAGCTGTCAATCACCAGGAGAAAGGGGCCAGGTTAACCCAGGGGGTGCTGGAAAAAACCCGGCCCCGGGATCGGCCCGGGGAAACAATCCAAAATAGGGGGAAAAACAAGTTTCCCCACTATAAAAACAAATGGGGGAACTTGCAGAAACCTGGCTTACGTCGATCGGCCGGGGGGGCCGGGGGAAAACTCAAAGGGTTTGGGGTTTTTTCTGGATGATCATGACGTAAACATTCGGGAGGGGGGGCCTATATCATTTTGACCTTTTATTTTTTTATGGGCCCCTGTTTTGCTGCAATTAGTTGAGGGAGACTAAGATGCCCCAACACCCCATCTTGATTACAAGTTAGTATGATGATGTCACCCCACCAGTCTTTATAACTTAAAGCAAGACAGGGTGGGTGCACTATACAGGGAGGCACAGTGGGCCCCTACAATCAACTTTACCTGTGGACTTTAGGCCCCCGAGTCTTACTGCATGTGTCCTATGAATGGGCAATATGCAATTTTTCCATAGGTGTGATCGCTGAAATCAGCATTATATTCATATTAGAAAATTAGATCTTATCTTGTGCTTTGCTATTTGAGCTGTATTTATGTACTGTAAAATCAGTGAATCTCTTCCCATGAACCTCATTATATTGCTATTACAGTTAAAACCTTTTGTAAAATAATTCCTTATTCCTCTATGATTATATCAAACACTTTCTTTACCAGCCTTTCTCTGACTGTAGAAACTAAAATGAGGTGGCCTGGAGGGCCCACTGTAGCTAGACACATCTCCTGTGACCCCCTCTGAAGCCAGTCCAAATCTGCTAAAATTTAAGCCCACTTATCCCAGTTTTTTTTGGCACCAGCTGCCCTCTCTGTTTCAGGGAAAAAGGGAATGAGCAAAAAGAGCCTTTACAATCAAAATCCTCCAGATTAAAAGATTTTTTCCCATCAGAGGCCGGGCGACCCTTACTCAAGCTTTTTTTCCTCTCCCGGGAAAAACTGAACATTTTCCATGAGGGCAAGAGCAACGGGCAGATTTAAGGGATCTGTTTTGGGGACATTTGCAGTGGCAAAAAACCTTTTTCCAGGGTTTTTTGGGTGATTTTCTGCCAAACCCGGGGTCCACCCCATTACTCTGCTGCCCTGCAATAACTGAAATTCTGAAAGGGGGGTTAAAGCACAGGCGGACATAAGTTTGGGTGCTTACAAAAATTAAAATTACCAGTCATCTACCCCCCACTGCTGTAAACATACCAGGCCCCTGAAAACATAAAGGTGCACCTCACAACAGTCATAACGCAGTGCAAGAGGCCCCATGCTAAAACAGCCCCTGACAGTCTTTTTCCAGGCTCCTGGAGACTGTGTTTTTTATAAAAAAGGGGCCAGCTCTACAGTTTATAACCCCTTTTTACGTTATTTAAAATTGCAACAAACCCCAGTGGTTCCCTAAACTCTATGACTCCTAGCATATTTTTACCCACCTCCTTTTGAATTACAACCCTCTTTAATAAGTCCCCATAAAATTGAGGTTAAATTAGCACGTCTCCCTTAAATTAGCCTTTTTTTAAGAACCCTGTCACGGGTTTTCCCTGTTTTACTGAAGTTGCCCTGTTTTCATTTGGGGAAAAAGGGGGAGTTTTCTGCACCCCCTCAAGGGATTTTTGTTTTCTTTTACTTAAAAACCTGCCCACTATATTTTGGGAACTGTGTTTGGACAAAACCTTTTCTATACGTGCAAACCTCATTACTGTCTCAGTAAACATTAACTGACTCCAAAAAAAGCACCTCCTTCTTTTTCCCTTTGAAAAACTCTATTCCTCAGGGGGCAAACCCCCACCACTGCAAAAATTTTAAAGAGACTTTTCTTTAAAGCAACTGAAAAATTCCCTTCCCCCCCGTTGCCAGGGAAATTTAAGCTAAAAATTGGGTTCCCCCTTCGAATTGTCCCTTTTTTTCTCTTTTTTAAAAAAAACCTAAAAACCCAAAACAAGGGTTGACAGACTTCTTTTTATATACCATTCTCCCGTATAAACAACCTATTTTGGTAAAAAAATTTTCACAGATCGCAAATACGAAAAAAAGGAATAAATATGGGAGGCAAAAATTTAAAAAAAAAACCCGAAAAAAACAAACCCGCCAAACTTCCAAATTTTTTAAACTTTTTTTCATCTGCCCCAAGAAGAAACCATTTAAAACCAAAAAGGGGTTTCTACAAAACCCATCCCCCTGGGCGCTCCTTTTTCCTCCGGGGTCGGAAATCTTTTGATACCCGAAAGCAAGCCCCTTAAAAGCGCCCAACCCCTAACAACAATACTTTGGGCAGCGCTTTTCTCTTCCTTGAAAGCCCCCCCCTCCACTTAAACTTGAAGCAAATGATTCTGAACTTAAACGGGAAATTTTCATTTCCTCAAAACAACAAGAACAGCCCCATATTGAATCAAAAAAGGGCCCGGGGAATTTAAAACCCCCCAAACAGTTTAAAACGATGCTAATAGTGCCAAAGAGGAGGGGGGAAAAAGGGGTCCCCAAAAAAAAGGTTTTGGGGACCTTAAAGGGACAGTTTCAAGGCTTAATAAAGTGAGAATTCGAGGTTTCCCTTTAAAAACATTTAAACCCTGATGAATTAAATGTTACCAAAACCAGACCTCAGGGAATTCCCCCCTTTTCCCCACAGCACTAAACAAGTTTCTCATAATTAAAACAGGATCCACAAAAACCCCCAAGCCGGGGAATTTACCCTATCAAGCCCCAAAGGGACACAATACATGCATCCACTTTTAAAATAAAAAGGGAAAGACTTCCTTCGTGCCTCCGAAAAGGGGAAAGTCCCTACCAGAGGGGCTTTAAAAGGGATATCAAATTTTCCCTGACCTTCTGCAGCTAGATAGGGGGGGGAAACGTTCCCAAAACCCTTCACAAAGATTTTCGTGACAAGGAGATTGTTTATAGAGGGGGTTTTCCCGGTTAAAACCCTTTTTAATTCTAGAGAAGGCACTCAAAAATCCCTTTTAAAACCGCTGGAAGAATTTTTGTACACTCTAAGAAGCGGGAAACCCTGCTTGCTCCATGTAAACTCCGGGCCCACCCCAAAAAAACCATCACGTCCAGAGTTTGATAACACCTCTGGGTTTCCAAATAAAAAACCCCGACTTGGGTTAAAAAACCGCAACTGACCCTCTTCGTACCCTTTTACGTTTTAATTTTCCTAATCAAAATAGGGCCCGGGCAGAGGATGACCCCCCTTGTTTTTTTTTCAGGCGTTTTTTTTTTTTTACGGGTTTCCAAGGCAGGACTTGTCCTTTTGTTCCCCCTGAAGGAATAAATTTTCTTTGTAATGTTATGTTTTTTTTATTTCTCAATTTTTTTTGAAACTTTTATGGGTTTATCGGGGATTTTGTTCTCACTGTTTCCCCCAAAATTTTTGTGGCATTTTTCTTGAGCTTTTTCCCCAAACCCCCCCCCCCCTTATAAAAGAAAACCCCCCCGGTCCCTAAAAATATTTTTTTTAAAATATAAAAATTTTTTTGTGGGGGGTTAAAGGGGGTTTTTGGACTACAATGGTAAATGGGTTTTAAAAACCCCCCAAATTAAGCGCTCTTTGTTTGTGGAAGATGTAACTAAACCCCAAAGAAACAATTAAATTTTTTTACAGGAAAAAAATTTAAAAACCCAAAAATTGAATAAAATTGGAAAAAAAAAAAAATTCCTTATTTTCCACTAAAACCACGCCTTTTAAAAAGAAAGGGGGGCGTCCAATTTTAGTCAGAAATTCCATTTTCTTTTAAAATTTTCCCACCAAAAGTTTATAACCCAGAAGGTCGTTTTCCCTTATATTGTTTTGGGTAAAATTTAAAATTTCCCAAAACCCTTTACACTCTTGTTTCCTAAATTTCGCCTAATGAAAAAAAAAAACCCCCTTTTTTTTTCCGGAAAGTCATCTCCACAGCTAAAACTTTAGAAAAGGCGGTTTTTAATTTGTATGTGGTTTTTTCCCAACTTAGTGGTAAAAAAAGGACAAAAGACCGCTCTAGACCCGAGGGGAAAAAATCAAAACCTGATCTTTATTTTTCTTATTTGGGGAAGAGTTCACGATATCGGGGGTTTAAATTTGCTTTACCACAAAAAGGGAGACTAAAAAACCTTTTTTTTTCCTCTCCAAAAAAAGGCCCAACCCCCCGTAAGACTTTTTCAAAAATTGATAAAATTTTATTAACCAATTTTCTCCTCTGCCAATCGGATAAATTTAAACCTTTTTCTGATAAAGCACGTTAGATTTGATCCTTAAATTTTGTCCCAAAAACCCTTAAAAAAACCCCCCCGGGGAGACTAAATAACTTTCTCCTCAAAAATCCAAAAAATGTCCCCTATTTTAAAAATAAACAACAAAGATTATTTTCCTTTTAATCCCCCAAAATGCTTCTTCCCCCCTAAATGCTATGGTTTTCCCCAAAAGGAATTTATTCGGGGTATCCTTATTAAAAAACTACTATAGATCTAGAAAAAAATTACCAATCTTCTCCCCAATAACCTATTCCCTTAATTTTAAAAACCTGGGGGGCGGATTTTAAACAAATCCATGCCCGATAAAAAAAGAAAAAAATTTTAGCTTCCTTAAGGAATGATTTACGTATTTTTTTTATCTACAAAAAATTACAAATTTAATCTTGTTTAAAATGAAATGGGAATTTTTCCCAAAAAAGGAAACCCGGGCCCCACAAAACTCCCAACCCCAGAAAAATTAAATTTCAGCACCCCAAATCTAGAAAACCCCATCTGACTTCCTCCTCAGGAATAAACCCATTAATCCACAAAGATTTTTCTGAACAATTTCCCACCCTTTTTTACCCAATTCTAAAAATTTCAGTCATTTTGAGAATTTCCCTGCTCCCTCTGATTTGTGTTTAAAAATTTAATTTCCTCACCTTTTATATCATCCCACTCTTTCCCCCCCTCATTTAGAAAAACAAAACTTCCCAAATTTCCCTTGCAGAGGTTGGCAGGGCCTTTTCCATCATATTTAAAATTATAAAGCCCCGGGAAACCTGATGGCATTACAAACGAGTTTTAAAACCGTTTTGTTCCCCGGTAAAATTCTTTCCCCCCCATTTATTTTGACTTATTTAGTGATTTTTGCCATTTCCCCGTGTTCCCCCAAAGGAGCTCTTATTAGCCATTTATCACAACAACCCAAAAACCAGGTAAAACCTATAAAACAAACTGCGAACAAAAGCCAATTTCATTATTAAATTTACAGACATTAAGATTTATGCAAAAAAAAATTAGCTTCTGGGCCTTAAAAAACTGTTTTTCCCAATCTTAAACATAAAAGTCAAACGGATTTGTCCAAGGCGCCAAGCCAGAGATGAAACACGCGTTTGCGGGACTTGGTAAAAAATTGCGGATCATCGGACACAAAATGTAGCTTTTTTTGCCCACTTGCCCTTTTAAAAAAGCTTTCGTTAGAGTCAATTGGCAATACATTAAACAAAGTCTTGTTTAAAAATTTGGGGTTTTAACCTGGTAATATTTTTAAAATGCAATCACACCCCTTTATACAAAACCTTCAGCATCGTTCTCAACTTTTGGTTTTTCTCCCTCCCCTTTTGACCTAACAAACGGCACCCATAAAGGGGATTCCCTATCCCCTGGTTTATGTTTTTGTGTGTCAACCCCCCTGGCTGAACATATTAGAAGAAACCCCAGGGTATATCTGGTCTCCTAGTTAACCAGACAAAACCATAAACTAATTCTTAGGGCAGATGACATTTTGTTAATTTTTTTAAATCCAACCCAAACCTCAATTCCCAACATCCTAAATAAACCTCTCTCACTTTTTCTATGATATCTTATTACAAAATAAACACCAAAAAAGTCATCTTTTATTCCTATAAAAAAAATCCTAAATTTAAAAATACCATTTTTAAAAAAAACCTTTTTACTTCAAGCTAGGGTGAAGATGAAGTCGATTATTTAAAGGTTTTTTAAAGTCCTTTCCCTTCCCCCTTTCCCCTACCCAAATTTATTTGGAAATTTTTAAATTTCCCTTTTTTTCTGTTTAGAAGTCGGGAAACAAAAATTTTGGGAACCCCCAAACCCATTTGGATAGCAAGAATTCATGCGTTTTTTTTAAAAGTTTATTGCTACCCAAATACATATACACTTTCAGAGCAATTTTTTCCCCAAACTTTTTACCTACCAAAATGAATCTTTAAATTTTCCAAAAACTTTTCTCACCTTTAAATTTTGGGGTGGGAAAAAGCCCCGAGTCAATAGAACATTTTTTGTTCCTCGCAAAAAGGGGGGGAGGAATCAAACCCCCAAATTTCTTGCTTACAACGTGGCCCATTTTGCTTGAGCAAAACCTTTCACTTAAAGGCGCCAATTTTGATTCTAAAAAATGTGGGGCCAAATAGAAAACCATTTATTTAAAAACCCCAAACCCTTAAAAAGTACCATCTTAAATTTCCCCATTACTTTTGGGGCCCCTTTGCCAAACTCTTCCTTTGGTCAATAACAGACTTACTTTAAACTTTGGTCTTCTTATGTTCCAAAACCTAACAATTGGATCATCCTTGTAAAAGGGGGAAAAAAATCCTTTAAAATTTCTTAAAAAGCTGGAATGATTCCCCCTTTAAAATTTAAATCATGGTGGAAACATGGCATCCTTTCCAAATTTACCAAATGTTTTTTAAAGAAAACCCCCTCCCCATTTTTCACATAAACTTTCTTCTTTTTTCTCTGCCCCGCTTTAAACTTTTTTTTTCAGTTTCCTGCAAATAAAAATTGGAAACCAAACTAAAAAATGGCCAAGGGGCACCTCACCCCAACATCCTGAATTTTTCCCCAAATTTCTCTTTGCAAAAAAAGGCTTTGAAAAAGGCCTTTTTTAATAACATACCACAAAATATTGGCCAAAGAAACCCACCTCCAAGTTCCCGACTATGTTGAAATGGGGAAAAAAAAGTTTTTCCTCCCCAAAATTTTTAAGAATCAATTTGGGCAAAAGCACAAACCATTCCTTTCCCCTTTATTTGAGATTGCATAAACCATAAAAAAACCCCTGATTTAAAATTTCCCCCTACGGGGGGTACTTTTCCCCCTTTAAAGGGAAACTAAGATGTTCCCGGGGGCCCAATCAAAGTTGGAAAAAGGGTTTCGGTCAACAAGGGGAAACCCTGCTAAAATGTCTGGTGGGGGGTTTTTCCCCGTCAAAGTTTAAAAAATTTTTGGGAATTTTAGGGCTCTAAACTTCTCTCAAAATTTCTAATCTCTCCTTTACTTTGACTCCCGAAATTTCGGGGGTTTTTGATATTTGGGTTTTTGTGACTTCCCACATTCCCCCCGCACAATTCTTTTTCACACCCTTTATTGCAGCCAGAAAAACTATTTCATTCAATTGGAAAGAACCTAAGGGCCCCCCCCCCATAATTTAGGTTGTCAGAAGAATTTAACCTCAATTGTGCCTGTGAAATGAAGGGTTTAAATTTACCCTCCTTATGTCCCGTAATAAAGAAAAATCTCTTTGGGGAAACTATGGGTTAAATTTTTTGGTTACTATGCATCAAATGGGAGTACAAAAATTATTTTTGTTTTATCTCATAACAGCATGGGTTTTTTTATTATTATTCAACAAAATTTTATTTGTTATGTCCCCAAAATTCCCCCATTGTTATTATCGGTTATTCAGTTTTTCCTGTCTTTTTTGACAGTACGTTTTTCAAATTTTTTTTTATGAAAACTTTCGTTTTTTTAATTTTTGTCAAACTGCCCCAATTTTTTAATAAAAGAATGTTTAAAGAAACTAAAATGAAACAAATGAACAGTGCAACAATTAAATAGTAAATTATTTATTGCCAATACATTACGGATGCATAATGCTACCGCATATATGATGTCATTTATATTCTTTGTGGCAGAAAATATCAAAGCAACACTTGTGGATTAGTTTTTTTCCTCTTATTTAGAGTAAGTTCTGATGAATGCAGGAGATACTAAACGGAAAAAATTTTACCAAGGGAAAAAAAGTTAGCCTTTATTTAAACCATTAAAAATGTATTTTCTTTTTCCACTGTTGTTTTTCTCTTTCAATTTTTAATATCTTTAAGTGCGCCGATATAATAGCCTGAGATTTGTAAGCAAAATCTCCAGAACAATTCCATAACTGGCATCAGTACATTGCCTCACTGCAGTCTCTGTTATATAAATTTAATTTTTTGGGATCCTTAATGCCCAATTTCCCTTCATGCTGTTTGGGAAAAAAAGTTTAAATAAAAGGTTTTGGGTTTGGGTCCCAAACATCATTTTTAAATCCAACTGTCCTCTTTTAAAGTAAAAACATATTACAGGGATGGGGTTGTACAGAACTATAATCTGGCATCCCCTTTAAGTTGAATTATTAAAATCCAGTTTCCAAAAATTAATGAAAACAATTTAAAAACCAAACTTTTGTTTTTCTTTTAATTAAAGTCCCTTAAAAAGGGGGTTGTTTCCCCTGAAAACCATTTGCCAAACCTACCCACAAAGGGGAGGTGAAAAAATGTCTGATCACAAGGGTTCGCTGTGGGATCTTCAAGTATCGCTTAAAAAAAGGT